>VZSR01003806.1:17983521-17994877 GCA_013398615.1 Brachypodius melanocephalos | reverse complement strand
GCTGTGGAACACATACCTGAACAAGAGAGCCAAGTGGGAGAGACCTCTGGCAACAGCTCACCGGCAGGGGATGGGAGTGGCTTCCCAGTCATCATTGAATCATAGAAACACAGGCCCATTATGGTTGTAAAAGGTCTCTAAAATCCTTGAGCTCAACCATTAACCCAGCACCATCACGTTCACCAATAATTCATGTCCCCAAGATTATCACACATTATCCTCTCACCAGCCCCTGAGGACAGGACTTGGCTCAATCCTCAGCAGCATCAATGGCAGCAACTTCAGAATCTCAGCCTTTGCCTTGCCTCTTCCCAGGCTGAATTTCAGGGTTTGCCAGCATGGCACAGCTTTGGCACAAGCCATGTGTATGTCTGGACCTACAGATTTTCCACTCCTTTATTAGTTCTCCTCTCTTCCAAACTTTGCCACATGTGCTTTTGTATTCTGCCTTGAAGCTTTCCACAGTAGGGCTGCAGGGAAGCCTTGGGAATGGCTTCATAAGCACAGGATGTAAGACAATAAATGCCAAATGTTATTATCAAACACATTCCTAGGCACATGCAGGATTGGCAGAGGTGCTTAACTTTAGGGAGGGCCCCTAAACAGGCTCTGGACATGTTTAGCTGCAAGGCTCCAACAATGCTTCACACAATCCTGGAAAAAACTGTGATACTGTCTCAGCTCACTCAGGGAAAGAGAGGTTTCAAGTTAACTGCTTGGGGCTTGCTGTGAGCGTTCATGTGATCCCCAGCCCTTCCAGATGTAGCTCCATTCATTCCCACTCTACAGATGGCCAGAGCAATCCACTCCCTGTCATGTGCAATGAAGGGCAGGAAGGAGGGAGGATTTTTGACATGTTTAAATATTATCCAAAACAAAGAAATATCTCAAAAGCCAGGGATGCATTTAAATAAAATAAAGCTGCCAGCAAAATCCCATATTTGTTACAGCTCATTCCATTTCATCCTCAGAGCCATTCCTCTGCAAACATGGCAGCTCCAGTAGTTTGGTGTCCAGATGTTCCCTGTCATATAGTCTGCACTGTATCAAGAGTTTTATTCCTGATGTGACTCTTAAAAACAGTGAACTCTGAATCCAGGACAACCTGCGTACACTTTTACATAATGAGGGGCAATTGAAAAAACACTGTTGTTGACTTGGCTAGTGAAACACGGGCTTTTTTGTTCTTCTCTTCATATTTTTTAATTCTCCAGCTGGCTGCTAATCCAGCATCATCAACATCTTTTTGCATTTTATTCCTTAAGCCATTCATATTATACACATTCCTGTTTTTAAAATACAGATTTTGAAAGCGATTTGATGTGGCTTGGAATACTGACATGCTTAAACATTTATAAAAAATTCATTTACTTGGGGAGAGGAAAAGAAAAGATTGAATCTTTTATTTTCTTTCCTTCCCTTTCTTCGTTTCCAGCAAAATTGTTTGTCGGTCATTTAGGAACCGCAGTGTCAAAATGTGGTTGCCCCATAGGGAGGAAAAAAGACAGTTCATCTTTGCAGTTTTCAAGTCAGTTGTTATGAAGTAGCTTTGGCAAAGGCCAAAGCCAAATCGATCCTTGAGCTGCAATGTGTAAAGCCTATGTTAGCAATTCTGTTCAGTTATTGAGAACACCTCTTCCCACAGTCCTTAAATCTGCCAAATCCTAACCAGAAGATGATGTTCTACAGAACCTTTGTTCCAGTTTTGTGAAATCTCAGTCTCCAAGTTACAGCTGCCAGTTGCTCCTGTCTCTAGGCGCAGCCATTCCCAGACCTCCAATGAGATTAGAAAAAAAAAAAAAAAAGCCAATTTGGAACCCTTTTCAGGAGCACTGAAATACCTAATTCATCTAAGCCATAAGGTGATAACTTGGTCTGCAATTCATAAAGGGATTTTAGTAGCTCAACTCTCATTGAACTCAGCTGGAGTTTAGGCACCTAAAAGGGGGATCTAGAGTGAAGAAGAGAGTTCAGTGTCCTGTGCTCTTATGTAAAAGTTCTGCATCACTTTTAGAGTGTCCTTCCACATCCCTGTGCCATCTCCCTTGCACTCTATCGTGCCGTACATGAAGACATGACAAAATCGTATTTAATATTATTGGGTATTATTTTGTTGTTATTTCCAGCACACTTCACAAATTGATCAGTATTAAGCTTGAGAGAAAAGTTAGAAGCTGAAACATTAGTTCTGTTCAACTTATAATGTATGCAGGCCTCTGGCAAAGATACCCTTAAAATATGGACCCAATCTCACTAGCAGTGGGGGAAACCCCATTCCAAGTTGATGATTCCTATGGAAAAGCTTTTAGCAGCTTATCTTATTACCACTACATTAAGCCCTATTCTCTCATCACTACATAAAAAGTATAAACTACGCCTCTCCCACAGCAGAGGAAAATTTTTGATCATGGAAGCAATGAGTGATTGAATGTTCTGCCAGTTTCTTGATATGAAATATAGCTTTTTATTTTCCAGGATAACTTTGCCTTCAGACAAAAAGCCCGAAATTCTACACTTTGTTCTCTAGAAATATTTGAACCTGACTCATATTTTTAATTAAGTTTATTTTATTCACTGTGACATAATTACAAATCCCACATGACACTCATAATTATATCCAGACTTATACAGAAAGGACAATCCACAGGATAAAAATGAATTTTTACCTGACTTTTCCTGTTATTTGGTCTCTTTTGTTGGTATCCCTCTGTTCTAAACTTGTTATGACACTGGATTTAGAGGAGAGTGGTGTAGCAATTTAGCCTCAACCCATTTTGATACAGTGCTGTCTACAAGTCAGGTGTACAAGACTGTGAGGAAGAATTCTGACTGCTTTGTCTCTGTGGCATGAATTTCATACCAACATCAACTTGAAGGCCAGGCAGACCATCACGCTTATGAAATATTTAAGCACATGCTTCAGTTGAGACCTCAGGATTTCCAGATCGACCTGGCCTTCAAGATTTTAATGTGCCTAATTCTGTAGTAAATAATTTGGCATTATGGAGATGTCCCTTTTCCCCTGATGGTGCAGCTGTCAAAATCAAAGCATGAAATACTGCAATGTCCTGTAAGATCTGTACCTCTCCAGTTTCAGGTCTGAACCAATATTTTATGTAAAGATTTGATCTCCAGCAATTTGCCTCTAAAGTGACAGGGATATTGCGTGAAATACAGCTTGCATTCAAGCAGTATGAAGGCTGAAAGAAAAGAATATAAAACAGTCGTGAAGTCTTATTTTTATTTCACACACACGGCAGGGTTTTCAGCAATCAGTTATCACTGATTTAATATCTAGTATCATTTAATATCCAGTGTGTGTAATGATTTCAAGCCAACCTGAAGTGGTGGGATCTGTCATTCCCTGGCTTTGAGCCCCTCAGTGAGATGGGGAGAGTCCATTGATTTGCTTCCAGCCAGGGTCTGTGGTTGTCTCACGCCTGTCTTAGATTGTTCACAAGATGACAGTCTAACACCATAAGATATTAATATCTGAACTATCAAAAACTTGGGGCTGTCAGTTTTTGTTTCAGCCTAAAGCTGCCTCTGAGATTTTTATTTTTCAGTCCATCTGAAGTCATCCAAAGATGACTTTGAAGATCACATGAAAGGAACACAGAAAGGACCAGCTTTGATCAGGACAATACAATGAAGCTATTAAGGGCTTGAGGACAGGGTGAGTGACTCACATGCCATATAGTAGCAGTAACTAATAAAAACAATTAATAACAATAAAGTCAGAGAGCCAGTCACTGGCTCAGTGACCTCACATAGGAGCAATCATCAACTGGATTGACATTTTGGGCTGCCTGGAGTATAAAGGCTGAAAGAAGATTATCACTAGATTCTTATAATTGTTTTATGAACCCCCTGGTGAATGCAAACAGGGACTGAAAAAGAACCTTTCTTACATAAGTTGACAATTAAAGCCTTGGCAGGCCAAACAGTAGTTTCTAGTCTTTCAGCAATGAAGTTTAATGCTCAAAGCAGATCTCTTTTTTTTTTTCTTTCTTTTTTTTCCCCCACTCTTTGGTCATGTTTTCTCCAGCTGGTAAACATGAGTCAGGATTCGTTTCTGGGGGAGGGAAGAACTGGCTGCTTAGAAACCAGCTCACGCTAAAATGGGACCTCTTCACACAGATAAATGTCAAGGAAAGCTCAGTCTATGTTATTTGATGTCACCTCTGACTTTTCAGAGCAGCTGGTCCTGGAATGGGATGGAAATCCATCAGGCCAACTCTGACCACTGCCAAGTAACACCCTGAACAGTGACCTTTGTACCTGAGTATCTCAGGTGCTTGCAGCCATGGAAGCCTGAACGTCATTGTGAACCACACACCTACAGGACAGCTACTCCATCCCACCCCACCTGCCTATTTTTCTGTATTTCCAACAAATAGGAGCTGGGAATTGCAGTGGTTACTGCACACGCTTCCTTCTTCTTCACCATCTGCCTCCAAATGGAGCACATAAAACACTGAGCTTTCTAATATGAAACCTTGTGTGATCTTCTCTTACCTCATGGCTGACCCTGCTCTGAGGAGACCTGCTCAGGTCCCTTCCCACTGCAGTTGTTTGTGCTCCTATGATACAAAGATAATCTGACCTGGATAACCCTTTGCTTTTGTTGTTGACTAGAGAGTCCCAAAGCCACCATGAACTCCTGACTTCTCTTTGTCTTCCTGTAGCTGTTACTCACATTTCTTACAACATCATAAAAGAAATGAGCCCTTAGGCAGTACCTGAAATAGGAGAAGGCAATGTCTTTATGATACAGCCATACCACTTTCAGTGTCATCTGTTTGCCAGACAATTGAACAATGCTTCCTGGGCTCCCAAGGAACAGATTCAGGTTCTTCTGAAGATTTCAGAGAAGGAGTTTGGCTTAAGAATGATCTGTCAGGCCTTAGGGGAGTTTCTGTTAACTACAGAAGCAGTATGGAAAGACCTGTTGCCTGACTTGGGAGACTAAAATTGGATAGGGAAGACATTTCACTTAAGTTTGCTGAGTTCCTTTCCCAAAAATTATCTGCAGGAGGGAAGAAAGACTTACAGGCAGGGGTGGGAAAAGGAAATGAGAAAATATCTGACTAGGAGAGCTGGTGGAGGGATGCAGTGAAAAAACATGACAAGAAAAAATATGGAGGTATAAAGATAAGAACTACAGATAGGACACAGATGGCTACGTTTGTTATTTATTTGAAGCACAGGGAAAGTTTAGGAAAATACCAAATGTTGTTATTGGCTGATCTGGAATTAGCTAGACTCTTGAATGGTGGATTACACTTTGTGAAGGAAATTTCAAGTAAGAGCATGAAGACTGGGGCAGCTTCCCCTTGCAAGGCTTTTAGATAAAGAGGAAATCTGGGGCTCTGCATCTTCTCCTGACCTGGCAAAGCTCATGTTTGCACCACTGTGCACGAGCTCTGTCACAGAGAATGGCCAAGAGGACGCCTCATCTCTTGGGCCAACATCTCCTCACAAAGTCCACTGGTGCACAGGAACTGTGAGAGGGACTGGGACCAACCACAGTCTACTGGGATAGAGAGAGGATGCAAAACCCACCCACACTGTGAGGAGAGGATTATCCACAGGGAGAAAAGGTGTCTAGGAGAGGACCAAGGCCTACTCCTGATGCAGGTACCAAATTCATAGAGACATCTGAAAGATGAAATAAGTGAGTTTTAATGCTTGCCGCTCAGACAGCTCTGCCTCCAAAGGGACAGGAGGGTTTGGTGTCTGCTAATTGGGTGGAGGTGCTCCGCTCTTTTATTGGGTTGAAAATGAGATGCATTAAGAGGCTTTTACCTCAGCATGCCCGTGGCACTCTTTGTCCTTCTCAGCAGGGAATGCAAGTGGCTTGCAGGGAATTGGCTGGGAATGAGCACCTTTCTTGTCATTAGTGTTGTGAGCAGAACTGCAGTTGATCCAAACTCCCCAAGGGTGAGGCAACCTGGGCAGAGTTATAGGAAGATGGTGAATGCAGAGACCTGCAAGGGAACTTTGCAGTTTCTCGTGAATTACAGGAGCTGAAGATGCTGAGGTTTCTCTTTCACCTATTGCTGAGTTACCAAAGCAGACTGAAAAAAAAATATTAAAAATTGCCAAGGACTTAGCCTGAGACAAGGGTTGGGATAGGAAAAGAAGGTACAAAACTAACAAGGAGTTTATGCACCCACCATTTCATCATGTAGTGTTCTAACATTAACCACGTACCAAAAACACCGGTCCTTTACAGCCTTTCCCCAGCTCTGATCACTCCAAGAAGCGTTCAGTCAGGCTGAGCTGAACAAAACCCTTCATTCATTACAGCCCGGTAGGATGCAAACAACTTCACAACTTGATAATCCCTTTCAGCCCTTATTAAATCAGCAACGCGCTGCAGGTGGGAAGTCAGCCTGGAAAGGAGAGGCGGCCCTTTACGCACTTTGCAATAAAGCTTGGTTTTAGTCACCAAAAAAGATTTCCAGGGCTTTCCCTGCCTGCCTCCCCTCCCAGGAGGCAGATTCCCAGTGTCCCGCAGCAGATTACGCGAGCATCGTGTTTGCATTACGCGGTGGTGATGATGTGTTTGTTCTTGGCACCGAGGGGCTCTGACTCCGCGGAGCTCCGGCAATGACAGTGGAAATCTTTCAAGCCTCGAGATGGATTTGCAGCTTCCTCCTCCCTGCTGCAACTCGGGCTCGCAGCGCGGAACACAAGACTCTTTTGTGGAAAAGGAAAAAAAAAGAAAGAATCCCACTGAGATTTGTCTTCTGTCAAGAAAGAATGGATTTACAGCCCTCAGGACATGGCCCTGCTTTTCAAACACAGCCCCCAAGCAGTGGTCGGATGCTCATATCAGAAGTTAGGCATGTATAGGCTGACTTTATGTCCACATTTGTAGATTTGATGTTCCATTAACGAGCCCAGCATATGGGAAGGTAGGAAAGGAACAACCCATGGCTGGTTTTATTGACAGTGCAAATTTTCCCCAGCATGGTGCAGCTCCTGGAGCCACATACACAGCATTGCTGCCCCTGCCAGACATTCTACTGGTTGATCAAAATATGACAATTATTTTAATTGAAGATATCATAATTTTCACATATGCTTTTTTGTTTGTTTTCCTCTCAGAAGTTTTCTAGCTTGATGCAAGTTATTGCATTTTAGTACTTTCTTCCTTCCCAATTAAAAACTGGGAGAAAAATAAGCAGGTTCTTTTAAAAACTTAAGTGTTAAAGGGAAATATTTAATTTGAAAAAGTCTCAACAAGGGTTTTGATCTAAAGCCAGCATTTTTAGTAAGAATGTTTCCATGGTTGGTTTGACTTTTTTTTCCCCCCTAAAATAAACAAAATTTCAGATTGAATTAAAAATTTCCATACTGGTTGGAAAGCCAGTCCTTTTCTGTTGGAAAAATACTTTTATGCATTTAAAAAAAAAAAAAAAAAAGAGCCTTTTGAAAAACACCTGACTTCTATTTAGACAAAAATTACCCAGCTGAAAATTTCAAACCCCCAAAGCATCAGATACTAACCCTATATGCAGTTTGCATTCACACTGGCAGGCAGCAATATCTTTTTCTTCCAAAATGCCCTCAGCTTTCTGTCTGTTTACAGGCTTGCCTGCATATGGATTTAAGTTTCAGGGTTCCTAATTCATATATATATATACATATACATATATACATATATACATGTGTCTATGTATATATGAAAGTCACTGTGGCTTCATCCTCAGACTGTACATAATTGTCTCCTCTCTTGTTCCTGGCATTGATATCTGGGTCCTAGTTGTATGGGGACATTGAGAAAAGGAGCTGGAACAAATTTGCCATGAAGTGTCTTGGGGCCTACAAGCAACTACACATGTTTAAACTTGAATTATTTGTCATCTTGGGTCCAAAGAGGTAGCTCTGTCTGGAACAGAAGCAACTCTGTTTCAGGGTTGAAAAGGCACATTTGCACACCTTGTCGTTAATGTACCATGTTTAGTAAAGTTTATGTTTCATGAGGTAAATCAGGGAACAATGACATTTCATAATCTGCAGAGATTTGAAGGACTCATGTGCCCCAAAGCACTTTTTCTCTCTCTCCCACAACTTTATGAGATGAAATCAGTGAAGAGCAGATATTACCCTTTCCTGCAAACTTTGCAATCACTGAGATTTTAAGGGCACTATGAAAGGATTTGGCTTTTAGACAATGCTTTAAATTTCTGTTACTGTTGTATCCCATTTTCTCCTAACATTTTGATACCATAAAAGAGAAGAAAAAGGGAAAACACTACTCTCTTTTAACTGTGACAACTGAAGGTGAAACATCTCTTAGAAGAATCCTACATCAGTGACCTTTTCTTGTCACAGCAGCACAGGCAGAACACAAGTGTCTGTATCCCAGATTTGCCTTTTGCCTTCTCAGAGTATTTTTTAAATCATCAGATTAACAGAATGGGTCAGATTGGAAGGGACCAAGGTGGATCATCTGGTCCCACCTCCCTGCTCAAGCAGGGTCATCCCAGAGTGCAGGATTGCATCCAGACCATTCTGGAATATCTCCAGTGAGGGAGATTTTACACCCTCTCTTTACAGTCTGTTCAGTGCTTGGTCACTGCACAATGAAGAAGTTCTTCCTCTTGTTCTGGTGGAACTTGCTAGGATCAGTCCCTGCCCGTTCCTCTGGTGCCATTGCTGAGCCCCATGGAGCAGAGCCTGGGCCCTGCTCTGACCCTCCCTGCACACGGGGACACCCAGGGATGAGGTCCTGTCCAGGCTGTGGTTCTTCATTGTGTCCTTTTGGCATTAGGACCATTTGAGAGTGGTGTGAGAACATCCCCCAACAAGAAGTGCCAGTCTTGCTGCAGCTGCTTCAGGAGCAGAATCTCTGAGCAGTTCAGACCAGATGTTCATGTTTAACTTGGTTAAATGGGTGAGGCAAGTTCCAGGCATGGTGGTGATTCACCTGGCATTGAACCAGAGCAGCAATGATTGGAGCCAGAAGATCTTTAAGGTCTCCTCCAACACAAACCATTCTATGATTCTATGATCCAGTGATTCTTACAGATGCTACTCATGGTTGATGGTTTGGTTTTGGAGTTTTTTTGGCTGCCTAGGAGTTGATTATAAAATTAATTAATTTCATTTTCATTAACAGTTTGATGGTTAGTTTCTTTGATGGAAATTGCACCTCCTCCATTCTCAGCCAGCACAGGGGTTTTGCATTTGTTTCCTTGGAAAGGTTGGAGCTGTCTGGATGGATGCTGAAACAAACTTTTAGTCCTTTCTGTTTGCTCACAGTTGGAAGAGAAGCTACATTAACACTGATAAAGTTTTGGAAAAAACTCCACGAGCTTGGGGACTTAGAGTAGGGATTTTCTTATCTGTTTTCTGCGCCTGCTGCCATTCTGAGAATTTCCTCAGGGATCTTAAGGACATTTTGCCCAGTGAGGTTTGAACTTCTCCTGCTGCTGTTGGGAGCCTCTCAGATGCCATTGCCCCAGGCTCTTTGCTTAGAGCACTGAGTCAAAACACCAGGAAAATGAAAAGCATTTGATGAATTTTAGGTGAAGATGGCCTGATTTTGATTCTGTATAAAGTTTTCCCCAGAAATAAATATTTATTTTTTCAGATTGAACAACTCTAGTGAAAGGTGTCCCTGCCCATGGCATGGGGGTTGGAACTAGATGATCTTCAAGGTCCCTTCAAATGCAAACCATTATATGATTTTATGATTCTCTTACCAATAAAACAGAACAAAACAAAACAAACAACAACAAATTTAAATTCAGCCATTCCTCTAATAACTTAGGGGGGAATTTCTTCCATGCAAAAACAGTTTAGCAAATCTGCCTACAAAAATACAAGGTAGGATTATGCCCAGTGTTCATAGCACTGAACTGGGCAGAGTAGCAGAGAGGTTCTTGGAATGTGTTGAGCAAGGAAGATATGAACCAGATGAGGATTTGTCCTGCTTTATTCTCTTCCCCCATACAGACTTCATTGATATGACCTAAAATAAAGTGATTGGAAAAGGCATTTGCAGGGGAAGCAGGATGCAAAAATTCAAACTGGGGCCAAGCAAGGGAGAAAA
Organism: Brachypodius melanocephalos; assembly: GCA_013398615.1. NCBI lineage: Eukaryota > Metazoa > Chordata > Aves > Passeriformes > Pycnonotidae > Brachypodius > Brachypodius melanocephalos. The sequence continues at coordinate 17,984,808 of VZSR01003806.1, read as the reverse complement.
AAAAAATCACCTGCCAATAAAACTGACACACAATGAGAACAATTGCAAGTCTGGAGAGAAAAAGATATTCTCACTCTGTTCTCCACAGCATGGTATCTCCTCTTAGAGCAGAATGACTGAATTTATTGAGGTAATTTGGTAATTTGGCTACTGTAATGCATTTCACAAATGAGAGGGAAATGGCCTGATGAGACAGCATGTGAGAATCCAGATCACTGGGGGAGGAGGTTTATCCAAATTTATAGCAGCCAGTAAGGATGTGGCTTTATAATTCACAGTTACTCTCTCTCTCCCTTTAAAATTGAGAAATCTGTCCTGTTAATGGCCTGTGTTTAACATTCTGGTGCAAATTTGAATCTCAGTGGTGCTGGAGTAAAATCCTTTGAGATTGATGGAATAAAAATATGATTTTCTCTATATTTGAAAGTTATTTTGAATGAGCTTGAGCTTTCACAGGCTGTCATGCTTTCTTAGAAATACCTAGAATATGAATGAGAGTGTAGTAATATGGAAGTGAGCAAGCTCACATTTGTATGAGTTGCTCCATATATAATTGAAATTTGGATAATCTGTCCTTCTTCTGACTCTCCCTCTGGGCTGCCCCACGCTGCACTGCCCATACCAGGGTCTGAATCTTCTTTGTCTTTTGCGTCTCTGTGGGTCCTCAGGTGGGCTTCTCTTCTCCACTTGACACTTGAAATAAATGGAACATTGTTTTCCTTTTTTTGGATACTAACTCAAGCTGCTCTGCCATTCAGCTGCCATGGATGACAGAGTTTGCTCTGTTTATTCTTGATTCCTGTGGGGAGAGCCTCCCTTACTGCCACATCAGACCTCAAGATACCAAAACATTCCTGAGATTAAGAAGTGCCACCACTTCCAAGACCCAGATCAAGGCTAACACAAAGAAAATGGGAAGTGAGATATATAAAAATGTCAGAGACAATAATAGAACCGATGGCAGACATATTTAATTTTGGCAGTATTTAATGTAAGTTGCAAGAGCCTTTTGGTGTCAAAAAAGGAAAATTTTCTTTGCCCCAGATTGAGAATATTCTTTTTAAATTTGGATTCAATGCCAGACAAAAAGATTAAGAAAATGGATGTATAAGCCCTACAGAGCATACAGCCTTTGGGATTTACAGAGCATTTAGAGCAGAAAATGAAAATGAAAGCCAATCAAGTGCAGATAAGTTGGATTTTTGCAAAATAAACCTCTCAAACTTTTCTTGTTAAAATTATTACCCCAAAATATCATGATACTAATACCTTCCTATTAAATCCTCT
>VZSR01003806.1:17925900-17983421 GCA_013398615.1 Brachypodius melanocephalos | reverse complement strand
AAAAAAAAAAAAAAGTGAAAAGACAGCCCACTGTCTTCTGGAAAGGGGATGGAATGGGACAAAGGAAACGTGAATGCAAGGCAAATACCTTGCCTTAAAACACAGCTTCCCCAAAATTTCAAGGATAATGGCATGATCTAATGAGGCACTGATTGTAGAGCCATAGAATCATAAAATTATAGAATCATGGAATCACAGAATGGTTTGGTTTGGAATGGACTTTAAAGATTATCTAGTTCAAATTCCCCTGCCATGGGCAGGGACACTTTGCACTATTCCAGGTGGTTCCAAGCCACATCCAATCTGTCCTTGGACACTTCCAGGGATGGGGCAACCACAACAGGGCCTCATTACCCTCACAGTAAAGAATTTCTCCCTAATTTCTAACCTAAAACCACCCTCCTTCAACTTCAAGCCATCATCTCTTGTCCTGTGAAACGAAAAAAAGACAAGGTCTGGGTTAATCCACCATCTTCTCTTCTCCATGGTACCAGCAAAACCACTACATTTTTCTACATTTCTGCCCTGTGTTGCTGCTCTGATCCTATCTTTTGGGTTTGGGTTTGAGGCTCCTCAGACCAACCCTCACATCTTTACAGAAGTGTGATGACAGTGCCAGGCCCATCAGGGCCCCAGCTGCTGTCATATTACCAACAAATACATACAAATCCTGGGTTTTTTTGGTTTTTTTGGGTTTTTTTTCAGTCAGTCTGGTGGTCTGAGGTTTAATTCATTAATAAAAGAAGCTTGGACGGCAGCAATGGCAGAGCAGCTAGCACCGGCCCTGTGGCAGGAAGCAACACACGTTTTTCCTTTCAAAAACAAACAAGCAAAACTGTGGAGAAAGTTCCCCTGGGCAGCGGTGGAACATTTGAGCAAGGTCTGTGGAGATTGCTGTCTCCAACCTCGAGGGGTGGGAATGCTCTGAGGGCTTTCTGCTCTGTTTTTTCCCTTTTCTGGCCAACTTCCTATGTATAGGATAAAAATAAGCCCTGAGTCCTCCTCCTTCCGTCCACTTCATTAGAGACATCCCTCTGTGCAATAACAAAACAGGCCCAGAGGAAGCGACACAGACCGAAATACAAGAACGATAATTTTCCTAACACAAATAAGCAGGCAGAGGAACTCATCTAAGGAAACAAGTGAGCAAAGGCAAAGCCACAGATGAGCAAGCAATGGAGCCAAGAGCTATGCTTAGGCAAGGCAAGGCTGCCTCCAGCACATCTCCTGAGCCATCCCCAGCTGGGAAAGGCTGAGCAGTCACCTGGTGTGCACATCCCTGCAAGGGGCTGACCTTCCCCCAGCCCACACCCCACGAGCAGCCAGACCTGGAGTGATCCTCACCTCGGTTCTGGGCAATGTGACAATGGGAAGAGTCTCCTTTCCCTCAGGATGGACCTGGACTGACCCTTAGCCAGCCCTAACTATGTCTTTCCCAGTGCTTCAGAAGCACCAAGAAAATCCATGAAACAGTGAGGGATAGCAGTTCTCCAACTCCAGAAAAAAAAAAAAAAAAGGCTGGGCTCAGTTCACTCTATTATTTTCCATTTGGAGGCACTGACGCTGCCATTCTTCAAAATAACCTCAGCCCAAGTGTTTATTTATCTAGAAATTCATCGTGGATGCTTGCCGTGTGTTGTAGTTCTGTTTGAAAAGCTTCAATCATCAAATCAAGGACAGGAAAAACAAAAGCAGATCTCTCAGCTGGCTGGTCCCCACTGCAAAAAGGAAGCAAAGAAAACAAACTGGAGGCTGAATGTTTCTTGCTGTAAATGATCAGTGAATGTCTCTGAACGCTAACTCTGCCCAAGGAAGCCAAGATCAGTTTGTGAATGACTTGTTGGGTTAAAAAGAACCATATTCATAATAAATAGTCTTTGAAACCATTCTTTCATGCACGCTCCATTTTCACAAAGTCATTTTTATAGGTAAACAGCCAAGCCCTCACTACCCAGGAAGTTAATGGCAAAGATAAGGAGACCTGAGGCTGTGTCTCTTTTAGAAAATTAAACACGGCTTGGACCATTGGCTGGCCTCGAGGCCAACTGGCACAGAAATGCTTGCATCCATTCATTAAACTCTCCCACTTTCCAAAACAGAGCAGCTGTATCCAAGCTGCCAACTGGGAATGGTCCCTGGCTGTGCCGGCTGCCGAACGGTGCCTGGAAACTGTTTGGACGGATGTTAGAGAGACGAGGCCAAATGCGAGCAAGGGACCAGTCTGAGGACCAAAAGCAAATTAGAGCACCTGGGAAAGCTCCTTTGCAACGTGCAAAGTGTGGATGTTGCCCAAGAATTTGATGTCATGCCTTGGAGCAGCATCGCTGGACCCATGTCATTTAGCCAGAAAGCTCTGCTCCTTCATTCATATCTCGACTCCACACATCCACTTTGGGGAGGGGTTGGGAAACCAGCTGGAGCTTGGCAGGTCTGAAGGCTTCAGGGCCTCTTTCACATCTGTATTTTCCTTTACCAGTGGCCCCACTACCAAAAAGGGACACCTGGGACGTGATCGTTTCCAGGTAGGGGTTCAAACCTCACCTGTGCTAGAAAGCAAAATTTATAGTACTTGAAAACCACAAGAATTTAGACACTCCTGGGATTTTAAGTCTGATGTGTCATCCTTGTTATCCAGCATGTCAACAGGCAACAACATTCATATTTCACATTAAGGGTCCTCCTGGGGAACCCCTCAGTGGCACCACAACCACCTATTAACAGGGGAAAGAATGGGAGGGGACTCAAAATGCTTAACAGCTACACAGCAATTTCCCACAGCCATCATTAAATTAAACCATTGAAAAGCCTTTATGGGGCTGGCCAGGGCTTTGTGAGATCCCTCGTTTCCTCTGGATTAATGAATTATGCAAGTCAAGAGGGGCTGGAGAGAAAGGTGTGAATAAGAAGCTTACTAATTCCCCACAGGAATCACCTGCAAAAGTGTTTAGGAACCACATCTATCAGGCACTAAAGAGTAAGAAAAGGAGTGAAATATCTACAGCTCTTTGGTAAGAGACAAGAGGAGACCTGAGCCAGGGATGTGTCACCTTGACATGAATCTACTGTGGGCACAGAGCACACAGCAGTCATCAAATCGCTCCTCGTGGTCCCAGGATTTGTTCTGCTCATATGGCAGGCACCTGCACTTAGCTGGAAACTCGTTTCCATTCATGTGAGAGAGTCCCAGCTTCAAAGCAAGCCTTGTGATTTTTGGTTCCTGTGGGTGAGAAGGGTATTAATAAATGCTGTATTAATAGATCACCTGCTTGCACGCTTCCCGTCTGAAATAAAGAAGATACTGGATCAACTCTCCTTTCCCAGCATCTCCAGGCTTCTTGGATGCTTGCAGTGTGAGTCAAGGGCAAGACAGCAGCAGTAGAAACAGACTTTGAAATCCAAATAAACAAAACCTCAAATCTGAATGCAAAGAGAGTTTGAAGACAAGTTCATAACTGAGTTAAGAGCATGGATGGATAATTTGTCTTGAAACTGTCTGAATCCAAGCTCAAAATCTAATATTCATCCTTGCAGTTTATGGAAGCTGGGAATCAGAGCAAAGATCTGTTACTCTTCTAGGGTTAACACTCCTCTTAAGCCACTTCAGCAGGGAGGAAAACCTTCCTCCCTTCTTATTTTGGTAAAAAACACTCTTTCCTCATCATCCTCCACAGAATTTTTCCAGAGGACAGAAGACAAGCAGTATCCCAAAGACTGGATCCAGCCACATCTCCATGGATGATGTTCTCATCTAATTACAATCTAACGAAAAGCTAGTGATCATATTTTCCAATATCCTCCTTCTTTACAAAGCTTTGTGTGACTAAATTGAATAAAGAGAATAGTGGACATTTAATTTAATTTAATTTCATATTTCATTTCATTTCATTTCATTTCATTTCATCATCCAGCTCTTATCTGCAGTGTTTAACTGCTGTTGATGCTATCTTTGCTTAAAGAATTCACAGGACATTGCTGTGAACCATTTTTCATAAATACTAGAGTTGGCTGGAAATTTTAAAGTAATTTTTTCATTGCAAAACCAAAATTCTTAGTAACCAAAACACTACAGGAAAACATTGGTTTCAGTCAATCTCCTGACTCAACATATGTCAAAAAAAAAAAAAAAGAATTCACTTAAGTGCCTTATTGTGACATTAAGGAAAAATTAAGGAAGTTGTTTTGAGAAAATTAGACTAAGTAGACACAAAAAAAAAATGAAAATTGCGAAAAATAAAATAAAATAAAATAAAATTTATAATTAGTGACATTAAATATTTCATTTTGCGAAAATCAACCTTTAAATTTTTTGTCCAGAGAAGCTGTGGCTGTCCAGTCCCTGGAAGTGTCCAAGGCCGGGCTGGATGGAACTGGGAGCAACCTTGGATAATGGAAGGTGTCCCTGCTGACGGCAGAGAAGTTGGAACTAAATGATCTTTAAGGTCCCTTCCAAGTAATTTCCCCTTTTCATGTTTCTACAAAAAATACGAGTTTTATTTTCTCAAGGTTTAGAGTTTTTTTATTAAAATCCTGGATGCTTGTATCTTTGTTAGGGTGCAGAGTGTCAAATACTGTAACAAAACAACAAAATTTTGTTCTGCACAGCCGTAATATGGACCTACTCTAGGGCAGTGCTACAAACTCTGCTTGTAACTACATCTCAGAGGAAAGCACAGGGTAGGCTTCAAGAGCAAGAAAAAGTGGTCTCAGAGAAAATAAATCTCTAGCTGACATTTGGCAGCGCACTCAGTGCTGTCTCACATTGAGGGAAACTGCAGTTGCCACAGCACGCTGACTTTGGGGGGTTATTGCTGTGCCTTGCCAGCAGGTTTAGCATCTTTTTAAGTCAGCCAGCTTTCCCTAATGCAGTAAAATTCATCACCAATCACAGATATGCGTGTCCTGCCGGCATCCTTGATCCTCAGCTCCTCTATCCATTTTGCTCTCTCTGCTCATTGGTCACAATGAGTTATGGCAGCTGTATCCTACATACTGCCCAAAGCTCTTTAGCTGTCCAGCACATCATAGAAAGTTCCCAGGAAAGCTCCCTGGTTGAAAAGTAACAACTCTGCAACATAATTCTCAGCGCCATGTGCAGTCATTCATCAACAACACTTCTTCTGCAGAAACCAATGGGCAGATCAGTTACAGAGCAGAGCTGTAATGTGACCTGCCAGATAGATGGGAGATCCCCACGGAGAATTCACTGACTGCACAAAAGAGAATAGAGACTTCTCTAGTGTTTCTGGAAAGAGGAAGAGCTCAGCACTTGGATTAGTCTGGGCTGAGGGTAAGAGAGTCCCTCTGCACTCTGCACCACTCTGTTGCATAACCAGAGCTTCTAGAAATAAATGAGAAACAGAATTAAATGAAATTATTTCTAAAAAGGAGCTGTTTTCTTCTAGGAATTCCAGTGACATATTAAAAGAAATAATTTACGCATGGCTGGTCTGTGCCTCAGCTTTGGCTGTGCAATCACTCTCAGTACTGTGCTAACAAGAGGCTCCTTTTTAACAGGAAAGTCCAGCCAGGATACAGCCTGACATCCACTTTTTGAAACAACACCCAAGACCAGCCTTTTGTTTTATTTGTGCATTATCTGCCCACAATTTTCTCTTCTGAAAAATCAGTATATTGAAGCACCGCCTATTTTTATTACAAGTCTCCATTTTAAAAGGAATTTTCCACTTTTCTAATTTTTAATATACTGCTTTTACTTCTTAACTTTGTGCTGTCACATCTTAAACCTTAACAGGCTTAAGATGTGATGCCCAAGCCTACTTGGCAAGGAGGTGCTTGCACTGACCCCTGAGTAAGAGGGATGTATTGAGAAATGTAGGGCTTCTTTCTTATAATTTTGTTCTTCTTATAATTTCCCAGCCATGAGGCTGAACCCAGATATTCATAAAGAAGTCATATTACATGTATGTTGGTTAGCATTTTGAGGGAAACAGTGTGATATTAAGATTGGTTAATTAGGTATACTCTTATTACAAAAAGCTTAAAAATGAAACTGAGATCTCATCTCAATAACGGAGTAAAAACAGAACTAAGAGCCAGTTTATGTAATTGAGAGAGGTCACATGAAGTTCCATGCAGATGAGTGTTGTTCAACATATTCATAAAATCTGGGAAACAGTGACTCATGAAATAACAGAGGTTGGAGATTATAGGATCTCATTAGGATCTCATGACACTGAGTGATACTCGTTGTTGATGAGAGATCAGGGCACTGAAAGAAATTCAGTGTTGATAGATGCAAAGTAATGACTATAAACTAAAAATAACCCTAATTATACATATGTCACAATATTCTTAATTAGCTATGACTGTTCACAGGGAAAATGGGGTTTGTGGCTAATACTCTGAAAACATTAACCCAGTGCTCAACAAAGAGGCTGATAAAGCACAATGGATTCTTAGAAAGAGAACAGAGAACAAACCAGAAAGCCTCATTATCTCATAGCAGAAATCTGTGTGTATTCCTGTCTGTCCTGACTAAGCATGCCTGCCAGGCAGACTTCCTTGGAAGAGTGCAAAGAATTGGAAAATGTGCAAAGAAACCACTGAAGAGAATGCTCTGTCTTGCTGCTCAGTTCTGTCTCTTTTGTGCTCTGAATTAACAGGACAATGGGGCTCCCTGGCCACTGTTCTGGACCAAAAACCAGAAAAAACCAGGAGTTTATTAGGATGTTAACCCTGATGTCCTTCTCCCCCACACCTCTTGTTACCAGCAACCTTTGCAGAACATATTCCTAGGCCACGCAACTTGTGTTAGGATTTGTCTTGTGCTGGGCCCACAACATGAACCAATCACTCCGGAGGACACAACAGAAAAACTGATAAAATGTGAATTTCAGAGCCAGAGAGTAAAACTTTGTAAAGGGGAAATGTGCGATTTAAAAAGAAAACTGTGAATGAGGGAAAGCTGCTGAAAAATATTTGCTAGGTGATGGAACCAATGCAAAGCAGATAAAGACTTTCACATAAACAAAAATCTTCACAAAATTGTTCTTCTATTTTTCATATCACTATCAACAGAAATCTTTTTTCCCCATGGGTAAAAATCTCCAGATTTTTCAAATTAGCACATTTCTTCCAGTCTGCTCCTTGCTGTGATCCTCCTTTACACTGAATACAGTAGACACTGGGGGCTTGTTAGAGTAAAAATATCTTTAGTCAAGAATTTTGCTGACACTGGGTACAGAGAAATTTTCTCTTAATCCAGTTAATCATGCAGCTCTTGCACCCAGACAATGAAGATGCTACACATATGTAAAACTTGCTTCCAATGAAGTCCTGCTTCCAACAAGTTTTGTGCTGGATTTGCTGCGTTTCCAGAGATTTATGGTAAATGCATCAGGACTGTGTTAAAATCTAGAAGAGAAAGATGCTGCAAAAAGGGTACATTCCCAAAAGTCTTTAACATATGGTGAGAGAGACAGAGGGGGGGGGATATATCACAGCTCTATATGTAATAAGGGTTGAGCAAAAATGAAAGGGATGCTCTCTAAGGAGTGCTTTAATCTCTTCAGGGACAAGTGCCAGGACCAGAATTAACACTGTGAGATCGTCCTTGGCACTCTGCAATGAAGAAATCCAGAGTAAATCTGGGAATGAGAGGGCTCGTCAGGCCACAGCATGCCCAGCATCAGGGAGAGCTCCCAAAGTTCAGGAGCAGCTGTCAGAGTTGTGGCCACACCCCACCAGTGGAACTGGTGCCACCACAAGGTCCCAGTCAGCGTGACCCCTCTGGCAGCACCAGGCTGATCCTGGGCTGTGCTCTGTTCTGTGCTCTGATACACCCTGTCCCACCAGGGCAATCCTACAGCAGGGAGGGACATGTGCTGGGCCATCCATCATCTCCAGCAGGGTCTTCCTTGCAGCTGGCACAGATCACACCAGAGCAGATGGGACAGGTCTGTGCCTGCATCCCGCAGCTCAGAGCAAGAGAGGAATATTCAGATTAACAGAAAATTTTGCAGTCAATCTTTTTTCCAACACTGATTTTCCTCCAGGGAAACATGTGGTCCAGTTCAGGGAAATGAGAAAGAGAGCAATTTTTTTTTCTTTAATTTTACATTTCAAGTAATAACAGTTTTCTGGCTTCTTGTGCAGGTCACTAACAATGCTCCCCAGTGAAAAAAGCTAGTAGTTCCCATGTCTCTGACTCATTTGGCTGTAATAAAACCTGAAGCAGAAAAGCTCTCAGGCCTGATGTGCATTTACACTATAGCCTTTTTTCCCCCCCTTTTTCAGTAGTATGAACTACCCATCCTGCAGGCATCAATGTCAAATCTTGCACGTTGTAAAGGGATGTGAGTGTAAATAAGATCCAGCTTCATCAATGTGTATAGGATAAGAGAATACTGACTTTGGGTAAGAACTGCAAGAGTTTCAACAGAGGAAGAGAGGAGAACTGGAATTAGGCAGAAATAAATCAGTGCCAAAGCAGAGCTAGGATGTGTGTGTTCCTGAGGCCACAGGACTGAAATCCTAATTTAAGATTAGCACAAAGCAGTATCAGTGGCATGTCAATAAAGTGAGTATGGTTCTGGGTGAAAGGGGTCATTACTGGGGATCCCTCACTCTGTGGGGGGACCCACTGTGGCTCTAAGGGAGGGCTCCAAGGTTTGGTAAATTCAGCATTTTTGTCTGTGAGCTTTGGAAATAAATTCTGCCTCACCACTAAGAAAAAATGTTCAAGGATCAATGCAGAATAAACTAAGAGAAAACAGGAGTATGATCAACAACTCACTTAATAAATCAGGTCAGGTTCAGAGAAAATGTTCAAAATGAGCTGAATGGGAATGCAAAGATTCAGGAACAAAGAACAGAGGCCATGTTTTCAAATGGGGGTTGTCTCCTGTCCCAGGTAAAGGCTTCATTAAGACACTGCCTACAGGAGCTGCAGGTTCACCAGAGAGTGATGGTGAATGTCATCATGGCCTCAACTTCACGTGTGGTTAGGATGGAAAGAGCTACATGTCACCTTGAGCACCTGCAAAGTCATCCAGTCTGAGGGCCTTTTTTTGCCTTGGTCTACCAGTGACATCAGGAATTAAAGTGTTTGGCTCTGCTGGAATGCCAAGTGTTTCCTCTTTCAGCACAGACCCCCAGGGGACATGTAAGGCACAACTGCTCAGTTCTGCTCTGGGCAAGCAACAGCAGAGCAGTGAGAACCAGAGGCCCTTCTCATCTCCATGGCTTTTAGGAAAATAATCAGTCAAAGGTCCCTGTACGGATGATGGCAGAAGGAATGGGTAATGGATGAGAAGAAATTTTAGGAATTTTCCCTGGAAGGAGGGTAACCAGTGAGTGCCATGGAGACATGTGATAGCAACAAATTTGTAAATGGTCTTGAAATTAATTTGAAAATAATTAAGTGTTCACATTTGCTGATGACACAATATTTTGGAACAGAAAAACTTGTTCATGAAGAAAAGCAAAAGGGGAGATTTCTACACTTGTATAAGATGAATGAGGTGGAGACAATGGTAGGATTCACTGTTTCCCATCTATTGTGGTGCAAAAAAGATGGAATATCAAAGTTAGCAGTTGGCAAGTCCAAAAGAAATTTTTTTTTTTCAGAGATACAACATGTAGGACTTGCCCAGAGGATGCTGGGGATGCTGAAAATTCACATCAAGGAGAAACTGGACAAATTCACAGAAAAGGAATCCCATCTGCATTACTAAAAAGAAAGAGAGTGATCTCTTAAGCCACAAATTGTTAGATTTTGAAAGAGCAACCTGGGGAAGTGTCATAATGTGCGTAGCACAGTCTGCTCTGCTTGCTCTCTGCCAGATGATGCTCCTCTTGTTATTCATTCAAAAGAGGAACATTTATTCTTCAACACCTCCACAGCCCAACGCATCTCCATGACACAGAGATGAGGTTTCATCCCATGAAGACCAACATCCAGGTTTTCCATTTTCACGGTATGTGCTTTGCCTCCTAAAACTGCTGTGCCAAAGGTGGGCACCAATCTCACCAATCTTTAATTGTGCTGGCCTTCTCCAGAATTCCCACTGCTGAATTCTGAATGCTGAAGCCTGGAGTGGTGCCACATGCCAGAACAGGCACTCCTGAGCACATGTGTGGCTGGAGCTTTGAAGAAACTCCAAGGCAAACCCAGAACATTAGACACCAAAGAGTGTCTAATTAGACATTAGACACCACTCAGAGTGAATTCCACCCCAGGAGCCCAGGCTGTTAAGTTTGGTGACAAGGAGACTGAAAGAGATGATGTCATTGTAGCCCATTAATACCTATGAGGGAAGAAATACCAGATACTACAAGGCTTTGTAATTGAAAATGGGAAAGCACAACAAGACCTGAAAGCCAGCGAAATTCTAACTAGAAATGAGGTACAAATTTCTAACAGAGATTGTGGTTAACCACTGGAACAAACTAGAAAAGGGAAGTTGTGGATTCTCCATCTCTTAATGTCTTCAAAGCAGAAGAGGGTGTCTTCCCTCAACTGAGCACAATATACTGTGCTCAGTTGAGGAGATCTGGATGTAATATAAGGGCTTCATATATTCCAAAACTCAGATTAAATTATCTTGTTGTCCTTTCAGACCTTTATCTTTACCAGCTTTAACTCCTGCAGAAGTCTTTTGTATGTAGTGGACCTACAGAGTGAGTTAAGGGCAATCAGGTATGGACAGAACTGGATTTATTAGGACATTCACCTTTAGGAAACTCTCCACAAAAATAGCTAAAAGTGAAGCTTTCAAAGACCAGCCTATCATAAAGTAAATGCAATAAAACACTAGAACATCCCACTGGAAAACCAGTTTACAGAGATAAAAACACAGTTTGGATTCCTCTAGTGCCCAATGGCTGGAGCCATTTGTCCCCAACACTTTTACAGTGACCCAGAGAACTGCAGTTCCATGTTGTGTGTTAATTTTCAATGCAAATGGAAAAAATAGACATGGCTTATACATGGCTGGGAAACCGAGTCCTACCTCTCGCTTTCAGCCCTCCAACCAACACAAGCAACTTCCCTCAAGACAGTGATGCCACAATTTCCTTCTTTGTCTTTTCATCTATTCCACAGCAGTTGGATTTTCCCACTGCAGATGTCACCTCAAAACATGTACCCACCACCCTACAAACCACACCAGAGCAGCAGCACCACCTTTTGTGCTTACCTTAGAGAAGGCTTCACACTGCTCAGGCCGAAGGATTTAGTGTAATTATACCTATAGTAAAGATCTGTGATGAATTATGCAGTTCTGGTATCTGCAGATGAATCACACGAATGGAGCACAAGGATGTGGTGTCAGAGCCAAGCTTGGAAATGGAAAATACCTAATCCAGCATTTTAAAGGTTTAATGCAGCCAAGATTTCAGAATTTCAAGTTTGTTGTTTTTTAATCTTTGTTTAAGCCTGGATTTGGGGAGGGGACTGGTTATGGTATTTAGATTATTATTTTTGCTGTAACAGGATTATCCTTTTCAGTAACTGTTAAGTTGCCACAAGTTTGTTGCCTTTTCAGTGCAGAAATCAGTTAAGCATCACAGATACAGAAATATTATTCTTACCATTTTACAGCCCATTTTGGCCAAGAACGGGGCCAGGAATGCTGACTCTCAGTCACTTGCTTTGACGAGTAAACTAATAAATAAGGTAGAAAGCTAACAAATGAAGGCACTGTGTACATTAACCCTCGTATAACAGTACTTATCCCATGCTTGTGTTATATGCAGGAGGTCAGAGTAGATGAACAGAGAAGTCCCTGCTGGCCACAAAGCCAATGAACCTATTTTTAAACATCAGGCTACATTCAATAACCTGCATCAACTTTGATTAGCTGTTCTGCAAGATTGAAAGTAACACAAGCAGAACTAACGTGCACAGTGGGCAAAAAAAGACATCAAAAGCACAGTTCATGATGGCAAGGGTTTAATGCAGAAATATTGGATGGGAACCTTGGCTGTGCAGCTCATGCTGACCCTTCTGGGGTAGTTCATCATGTCCCCAGAACACTTTGGCCAAGGCTCTTACAGAAAGGTACTGACAACTGGGTACTGTAGCTTCCTTCAGGTTTCTAGCTAACCCCAGTCTCTACCTCTTAAATACATAAATACATATATATATATATATAAGCAAATATTATACGTGAACTGCTATGAGGCAACTAACTTTTTAAAACATGCAAACAAGCTTAGTATAAGGTCTATAAAACAGCTCTGCTTTTTCTGGTATTGATTTTACTTATTTTGAAGTTAAGCATATCCATAAATATGCTCTATGGTCCCTTGAGGTAAGTCTCATAAGGTATTTAAAAAGGAAAAAAAAAGGACGAGGAGGAATTTTTTGGCAGCAATTACCATCTCAGATAACCTGCCTGGGGTTGGGAAAGTGTGCCAGCAATCTGCTCAGAAATAGCTTTCATTTGGGCTGTTTATTTTCATATGCTTTGTCTGACACTTTACTGCTGTGGCTGGGTACTTAACTGTCAGCTTCCATTAAACGCTTTGTCAGTTGTTTCCACTCCAGGCAAAACCCAAAATTATTATCTCCCATTATTCATTAAAGCCAACACACTGGCAGGAAGCAAGCAGGATGACAAAGGAAATCCTCCTTGTGCCAAATGGTGACATTTCCTCAGGGTCCTTTGCTCCAGTGCTCCTCTAATTCCTCGTCCCTTGCTTCTCTTGACTGCCCCAGTCACCTGCCTTGTTTCCTTCAAATACGTGGGGCACTTAGGGCAAGCTGTTCCACTTTAAAGCAAAACTCCTCTGCAGCAGCTCAAAATATTCAGATATTCTGAAAAAGATTAATGCGTTTGCTTCAAATTTGTTTGGACTTTCACAGCACAATCACATGGGTGAGTATCCCTTCCTATGGCAAGACAAAGTATGAAATATGAATGGGATGTTAATAAAATAGCTTTGGGAGTATCTGTTACATGGTTTCTTGTTTTGCTGTTTTAGGGTGTGTGGATGATTTAATTTTTAAAATTATTTAAAGTATTTAAGTTTTTCTTGTTTGTATACATTAAGGGGGGGTGGGGGGCATGGTGCGATCTTAAGCAATTCCAGAAAGGGCAAAACATATCATTTCAGGTCAAGCAAAACATTTTAAGATGATCCAGACATATCCTACCCCTTCCAAATTTGGTCCTTTCCAACCCAGTGTCATTGTCCCCTCAACACTCTTGTTCACCCTTTGAATCAGAGACTCCATTACATGCAATGCTCTAATTATGGTCTGGTTTCTTTTAATAAGCACATGTGGAACAGTATAATCGTGGCCCCAGGATACTGAAATGGTGGAGTCCAGCCTGGACGTGGTCCTCACATAAATTTGCCCCATGCCCTGCCAAGGCCCCAGACAGGAGATGTCTCACACACTCTTGAAGGAGATCCCATGGTTTTTACCACTCCTTTTGGTGTCATGCACCACCAAGCAGGTTCAGCTCAAGTAAAGCCAGTGCACAGCTCCCTGCTGACTATCCCCTGGTAGGAATTAGCAGATCTCAATAAAATTACCCAGTGGGCCTCTATTAAAAATTGAAACCCTTTTGCTCAAGATTGCAAAGTGCTCACCTCTTGAGCAACAAAAGCCCCACCAAACAAAACCAAATGTTCCTCAACAGAGGATCTCTATTGCTGTCCTTCCCTAACAAAAACATTCAGTCTGAACATATTTGTTCCCACTCACACTCCTGGGGTTTTCAATGTAAGTCTTGAAGCTGTCCAAGCAGCTCATAAACTGGAGCCCCTTTCTGATTCAAGTGTGCCCTCCTGTTCAGATTTTGGGAAACGGGATGATTAATTGATTTCCATCATCAGACTCCCCATAAGTCACAAGCCAAGCTGCTATTTCGAGTTTCCATTGACAAAGATTTCATTATAAGAAGCCATAATTTTTAACCAGCGCTGTGCAAACATTTTTTAGTCTTCAGCCTGAATTAGGCCCATATGTTACAGAAAAACACAGTGAGGGCAAGTTGTAGGGGTGAAGTGGTAAGGGGAAGGGAAGGGAACAACTGGTCTATCTCAGTGGCTGAACAAACTTCCACCCACATCACAGCATAAAGGGGCTCTGAATTGGTCGCCTTAACCCTTATCTAAACAAAATAAATCAAAGATACAATTTTCCGATTGACGCTGAAGGATTTGTTTTCTTAGCCAAAAAGCAATTTTAAACTCCCTTGCTGAGTAAGCTCTGCCCAGATACTGAACTCCACCGAGAGCTCCTGGAGTCCAAGGTGGAATCACTTAATTCCCCTTCTGGTGTTCTGCTGCTGGGATAGAAACATCCTCAGACAGCACCTGCCACAGGATGCAGATGAAACCACAGCTGAGTGTTGTATGTAAACCTGATGGCTGGGACACCCTCCCTCCAGAGGGCTTGACAAGGCAGTAGAAAAGCAGGAAAAATGGGAAAAAGGCGGTGCTGCAGTCCTTATTTCACAGAGTCAAACAGGGAAGCTCTATTCCAACAAAGAAAACAGTTCACTGTCAATAAAACATTGAGCTCCAAATCCTGCCAAGATCACCTGCAATTGTTTAAGATGATAACATAGTCCATGGACACGAGCAAGGCTCTGTGAGTCAAATTTTGCCATTGCCACCCTGTTGAACTGCCTAGCAGGAAAAGGATGGACATAAGGATGCAAAGCACATTCAACCCAATCTGTTTTACTTAACTGCATAGACAGAGCCTTCAGTAGAGCATAGGCTTCATGTGCATTGCAGCCCCAAAGCAGGGACGTGGAGATAGAGGACCTGGAGACTGATCACCCCCCTCCCCGCACCTTGTATGATAAATGTATCATGATGGATTTATCACACATTTAATATATTTATCATACTCTGCTCCATTGCCATGTGTGCCTGAGCTCTTTGGCAATGTCAGATTGTTGTCTAATGGAATGGGAATTCACTGGTTGACAGGGAAGGGGAACAGCAACACCACTCTAGGGATGAACCAGAAGTACCAAGGAATAGTTTAAGGAGTTTACATTAAGCTGTGTGACTGTGTGATATGGCTAAGCCAAAAACTACAGGATGGAGTAGCTGATGTCTCAGTTGCTCCTTCTCTCTGATTTGCAATACAGCCTTGGAAAAGTCACTGCAATTTGGTTTCACCCCTGCAAAACAGGGATAAATTATATGAAACTGCCTAAAACGTTGTCTGAGAGATGTAAACAGAACCTGATGAACAAGTGCTGTCTACTAATGATCTTATCATCCAGATTGCCAGGGCAGCTTCTTGGCACAGAGCTGTCACACAGGGAGGGTTACAGCACTCAACAGCTCGGGAAAGCCAACCAAATTTTACATTCACACGATGGCTGCTTCCAGCATGACAGAACTATGGCAACAGCACAAGCCATGTCAGGATCTGGAAGGGCCGGAGTTGATTTGAAATTTCCCCGGACAAAGAAAAATATTTAGCAGTCATTGAAAACAAACAGTGATTTTTCTTCTCTGCCCCTTGAATGATAAATTTAATCAGAGCTCCAGGTCTTTCCTTATTTTCTTTCTTTCCTTATAGCCTAACCCAGGCTGGCTGGAAACCCTGGAACTAGTGCAAATTCTTGTGCTTTGAGGAATTTGCCTCAATTCAGGTTGGATTGGTCAAACAGATGATGTTGCAATTAGGTTGTGGCAGACTGAGAGTAACACCCCATATCTGACTTGCTTTCTCTCCTTGCTTGCAGTTTGCTCATGCAGTTCTTTTCCTAGCAGGCAAAATTTTTTTACCAAAAACATGAGCTTTGCCGTGTTTCAAAAATTTTTGGTAAAAAATCTAGTTGTTCTCATTTTGGTTCTGTCCTGATAGCAATATATTTGATGTCACAAAAATGTCATCAGCTTCAGTGGCCTCAGTATTTTGGATAAAGTCAGGAAAGGTGGACAACAGAAGAGGGAGAGAGTTTTGGAGAATTTCAGAGATCATGAAAGGTAGAGAAATTACATCCTTCATGTACAGGTTTTGATAAGAACTCCTGGTTTATGTCTCTTGGACTTCAGAAAGAGGAAGTCCACACAGTCTAAGCCCAGAACAAACTTTACCTGACACAGACCTTCAAAGATGACCCTCCCCTCCTCTTGCTGTGACTTCAAAGCCTTGTGCTCAAGTAGAGCATTTTTTTCAGGAGGATACACAGCCTGATTAAAAAGACCCGAGATGAAAAATCCTCCACTTTTCTCCACTGTTGTTGTTAATTATCAATCACCCCTATAGTTAAAACGTGGCCCTTGTTTCTTGTCAGGATTTGAGCTCAGGTTCTGCTTTTGTCACCAACCTTTGTTACGTCTCTGTGGAGTTGACCAGGAGGTCTCTATTACTGCTGTTTATGAAGATGTTTCATCTGACATAACCAAACCATCTCACAGCATTGTTTTTCACCAAAACAGACCAAGCTCTTTTAAGTCTTCTATGGCAGCACATGTTCTCTGGAAAAGATTTTTTTGCAACTTTGTGCAACTTAATATTAAAGGTGTGTCTGAAATCAGATCTCCTGTCTCTTAGCAAGGCACAAGAGACTGGGCAGATCCTTATTCTTGGGGATATTCAGCCCTAGATGTCACTTTACATCCCACCTCATGATTCAGATGTGGATCTGTGCTCTCCACATCATGCTGACATAGGAATTGCACATTTCTCCAAATTTCCATCAGGTTTCTCTTGAGTTGTGGTTCACGGCTAGTTTCATCTAAAAGCACATCTGAGCCCAAGGTTCAGCATCCCAACCTCAGCAGACTCTGTGCTGATGTCTGAGTGTTGGGAATTGCAGTCAGTCAGTAGCAGGAGGTGAATTCAGCCAACTCTTTCAATTCTGGATGTTGGCCTTGCAAGCCAAATCTCCATGGAGCTGTTTTCCCATCTCTGGTGTTGGCACATGGACATGTAATGTAGTATATGCCCTTCCCTACGGGACACTCCTCCATGAGTTCATTCCTGGCTTAGTTGGAGGAGCTGGATTTTACATTATTAGGTATTGAATTGCAACATGAAATTACCAAAATGTAAAACATGGGAAAACATACTGTAAATCACTTATTGGCAGGTCTCTCACCTCTTTACAAGTGCACAACTGGATACACATGAGTCTTTTGGAATTTCCAAATTAGAGCCCAGAAGACTTTCCCAAAGAAAGGTATTTTCTACTGGCACCAAAACAATTTTATCTGAGCTGAACAACAGAGTTAATGTTTTAGCATTCACACGGCCATTTGCAGGCTACAAATCCAGACTTAATTTCACCTCCTTGTACTGTAGCTCTATTATTATTGCTTTTTAAAATGAATGTTATTTTTCTTGTAACTCTCCTGCTTTGGCTTTTCAAAGGAATTATACAGAGACCCAAGGGACTGACAGTGAGAATGCAGAACCTTTCACATTCAGGTGAAAACACCGATATCTTGAGTGGTTTTTTCGGTAAGTGAATTTACCTAAATGTATGTTCTTACTCCTGTGACCTCCAGCTCTTCTGTCCCCACCACAGACCTGTCCTGAGGGTCCTGTGACGCTCAGCTTGTGGTGACAAAGGATGCTCTGATGTGAGGAAGGAGCGATTTTGTGGTTAAGGCACTAAACTGGGAATCAGATGTCTGTGATTTATTCCATGCTCTGCCATAGTCTGCCTGTATGCAGGTCACTTAATCTTTCTCTGCCTCAGTTTCCCATCTGATGGAATAAATTAAAATATTTTATTTTTTAATTCCTTGCCATTCTTGTCTCTGGTAAAAGGAAGATATCCATCCCTGGCAGTGTTCAAGGCCAGGCTGTTCACATGAGCACCTGGGCCAGCAGTCCACATGGACACAATGAACAGCTGTGCACCCTGAAGCAAAATCCTTCCTTCTGAATGAAGTTCACCACCTGGTCACAGCAGGATACACTGCAACCTTTATCTGAGATAAAGAGTGAAGGCATCACAGGAAAGGCTCCCAAAAGCCAGAGCATGGTTTGCCCTGCAGCTCAGAACAGAGAAGTCACAGCAGGTTTGTCAAATGCAGGTTCTGCCATGTGTGGAGGCAGGGTTTGAAACACACCTGGCACCCAGCACTGCAAATGTCTGTGTTGGTAAGGGCACTCTATAGCCCATGGAAAGATGATGAACTGGAGCTTCCCATAACTTCATTCAGCTTGACACCCATTTAATTTTTTCTCTACTTGTTTTACTCTTAGAATTCGGGGAGTTGGTGGTATGGAACCTGGCCCTCAGTTCTTACACTCCTGGTTTCTGCTCTCTGTGTTTCAAAGTTCCCTTCTGAGCACCCTTTTCCTGTAGGAGGAACTGGCTCACACAACACCTAAAGAGAGGTGGAGGTGCTGGAAAATAACCATGAACACTGCCTGATGGAAAGATATCCATTATCACAAGCTTTATCTCTCAATCCTGGTCATCTTCAATTTTTTTAAAAGAAAGGAGGTTATTTAAAATAAAAGGAGTGACCAGGTAGCCGCACAGAGCTGGTTGCTTTCTTGCTGCTGCTACAACCAGTTATTTTCTCCCTAAGTGAGAGAGACACATCTGCTGGCCTTGCAGAGAGCACATCAGACCCCCTGGATTAGCAGGTCTTTCCATGGATAACTTGACGTGAGGCTGGCGTCCCACAGGAGCTCCCAGATCACAGCACTCATTATGGAGAACACTACACTTTAGTGCTCAACTTGGATGTTGTTTTGAGAGATAAAATACAAAGTTATCCATAAACCATCAAATGTTTCAGGCCTTTCAGAATATTATTTGCTGATTCCCTCGGAAATTTATTAGCTCTACCAATATTTTCTTTCTTAGTTTTGTAAAGCAAGCTCCAAGTCAGCTAGTACTGACTATGCAGAGCCCTGAAACCACATGTTTATTTTCCTAAGTTATAAAAAGTTTATAAGGGTAGCTGGTATCCTTATGGGCCACTGTACAGTGATTTGCTACTGCATTCCACACTGATACAGAAGAGCTCTGTGTTTTATACCAGAGGGAAATCCTTGTGATGCAGCTGTCCAGCAGCCAACAAGGGTGCAGACACCTTCAAAAATAAAACCCTGATTAAAAAAAAAATAAAAATGAATAGCTGGAAAGGCAGAAAACATCCCTTCTGAGAAAAAATCAGTTTGAACAATGTGATGACCTTGGACACCATAAGATCTGAGTTGTGATACTCCAGTGAACATCAACAAAGTCCTTTCATCACAGACACAGATTTTTTTTTTTTTTTAAACCAGATCACCATTTTTACCTGAAAATGCTGTGTGGTCACAATAATTTTCAGAAGTAACATGCAGTGGCTACCTTTTCTTTTTCCAGCTAATATGTAGCCCCAGGCACTCAGTTTTCACAACTCCATGTCGCTTCACTGACATGAGGAGGCTTTGGTCAATTTACACTGGAGAACGGAGAGACTGTTATTCATTTATCTCTTAAAATAGTGAGTACACAGCTGCACAACCTGAAGAATTAGGTCAGTACGTTGCTATGTCTGTCCTGGAATGAGAAATTCAGAGCAAACAAGGTAGATTTCAGGAGAGAGCCTGGAATGTGTGAAGAGTTAGCAAAACTGACATAGATTCAATAGCAAAAATAAGTAATTTTGCAAATCCCTAAACCACAATGGTTGGATTAGGGCCCTTGTCATACAATTCTTGGGCATGTGAACAATCCCTTTTTCACTTGAATTCATTTCATTAGCTTCTCTCAGCTACATAAATACTCATACTCTCAATGGGACTACTCACATCAATAAAGTTCCTCAAGCGAGCAGGGATTGCAACCCAATTTTAGTGGAACGAACCCAACCTCTGACTTTGATTGCATCCCTCATTTTTCTAAAAAAACTTTGTCTCCAGCAAGAATGAGCCCACAATCCCTGTGGAGCTTTCTTTCACCACTTCCAAGCACAATCCCAGTTATTTTTCTTGTCAAATGCAGAGGCAAACTGGGCTCTTCTAAACTCCTCAGCTTCACCTTCCTTCATAAAAAACACTGCTGGGCCTTGAGCAGGCCAATTTGGATGTCTTTTAGAGCTCCTGGGCTTTGCTGTTCTCTGACTGAAAGATCCCCCCAGCTGGGTTATCCTGCTCACATTGAATCCCCACGTGCCTCAGCCAGCCAGCAACCTCTGAAAGTCAAAATACTGCTCACTGTAATACCACAAGTAATGACAGTAGTATCAAAGCAGTAATTACTCAGACATAAACTGTTTTTTGATTAAGTTTGTAGTCTTTTTTTTTTTAAGCCTTTAACATTGTTGGACCGTGTTGATTGTGATTAATTCACTTATAGTCAATACAAATGTCAAGGAAAATTGTCCCTTCACCTATCAGTTCCTATCATTATTCTGATGGAGTTTAGTTTAAGATTTGCTGCAAGGGAGACAGGATGGGCAGTGCTGGAGTGAGAAGTGCATTGCACTGCTGGAGGAAGCAGCAAAACAGGCAATTTTTGCCCCCAGCTGGCAGCAACCACCACAGGGATCCCTAAATCTAAAAACAGCACATATTGAGTTGGACATTTCCTGTATATTTTTCAAGCAGGTTTTTAGTTAGTTCCATCCTGCCAAAAGCAGAGGAGGAATTTCTCTTTTTTCTCCAACTCTGCTTGATCATCCAAAAATACACATGAAGGGCTGAACAGAGCAACAAGCAGAATTGAAATCAATAAATCGACTTGCTGGCTTCTTGTGTCAGTATTTATCATCTTATCCAACATAGACAATAAAATCAGGAGACATAAACTAAGCCATTTCCTCTCTGGACTGTGATCTTGCAAACTGCTGACGTGCTTTGCTTCCACAAATACCCACCAGATGTGGCACATTTCAGGTAAAGGCTTCAGTGGAAGGCATGAACTCTCCCATCAGCATCCTCTCTCCTCATCAAGGTGGAAAAAACGAAGTGGAAGGACAATGAGGAAAAAGATGAAGCAAAATTAACCCCGTCCCCTCTCTTTCCATTATGTGCAAAGATTATAATGTGTCTCCAAAGAGCTCTATGAAGACTGTAATGGAAAATAAACTCACAGAGGTGTTTCAGTCCCAGAGTTATCAGACACAAATAAGTAAATAAACTCTCACTCCACAAAGACAGACAGATGGAGAGAGCTGTCTGTACATACAGTTATGTTGCACCAAGTACAGGTTGCTAGAAATAATCTCAAGGTTAGCAAAGGGCAAGGAAAAAAAGACTTGGTAAAGTAGGATAAGCAATACATTATTTTGGGGTTTTTATTGGATTGTTTTGGGCTTTTTTTTAAGTTCAAAGACCAGAACACACAAAAATGTTTTTAAGGAACAAAAGGACAAGGACACCTGGAGTACTGGGAACCCTGACCCACTGAATCCCTCAGCAGGACTTGAGTTCAGCATTGCAGCACTCATTCCAACAAAAAGGACACATTTTATCCAGAGCTAGGAGTCACAGAAACCCTCTGCAGGGTAAGAGAATTCTAGTAACATCCAAACCAGCTTGCCCTCCAAGATCCTGTGTGTGTACAAGCTTGTCGTACACGAATACATGAATGTTAAGGTTGTGTCTTTCAGGGAAAGGGAGAAATCCTTTACATTGTATTATAGACGTAATGAAATGTAATTTAATATATATATACATGTGGAACTAGTCTCTGCCATGACTTTCTTGCATCTTACAATTCATACATTCAGATACATATGCAGCATATATATACATATATTCACATACATAAACATGCTGTATTATTTAACTTAAAGCATAAACATGTGCTTAAGAGAGACAAGTCTGACAGCCCAGAGACCTAATCTTTCCATTAGCATCCTTCCATCTCTATTACCTTGTCTCACTGGATTTCCTTCTGTGTCCCAGTGAGAATGGCTTTTGCAGCAGAACAAGCAGAAGAACACTCAGATTTACATAAAGACCTTGCTTGATGTTCCAAGATGCAGCCATGCTGTGAGCCAAGGGATGGTTTTCTCATCCAGGAGGAATCTCAGCTGTAATCATCAGCTTTTCACAACAGATTCCTGGGAGCCTTTTACCTCCTTCACTTGCAATTTGTCCAGCTCAGAGATTTATATGAAAAGGTTGAACTCAACATTGAACTTCATGAGGAAATGCATGATCTGGAATATCAAAGGGTATCTCTGGAGTACAACAATTTTGGACATGGCAAAAAAATGAAATCCTCTTCTTCAGCCAAAATACCACTTACAAGAAGGTCACTTAAGCTGGTTACCACTACAATTTCTTGTTCTTTATCCCATTTACCTCAAGCGCCTTCAGGAAAATTAATACAAATTATACTTTTAGCATTTTAGGAAGTGCTATGCTAACTAATACAGGGCTCCCATTAGTAAATTCTACTCCACTGAGTCTCACTGTCAAGACTGAAAACTGAATTGCACTGCCAGGAGTGAACTTAGATCACCAGCCTTTATTAGTAGGAGTTAGTAGCTATCATGGAGCAGAATGGAATACCAGCAGCTACAGATTAACAATTCAGAAATGCAGATACAAAGTGAGAGGTGGAAGTGAGATGTGGGTCATCTTGAATGATTAATACTGCAGATAATAAAGTGTTTCTCTTTAGCCACATGGATGAAGAGAGAACAATGATAGAATTGTAGAGTCATAGAGTCATGGAATATCCTGAGTTGGAAGGGACCCACAAGGATCATCGGCATCCAACTCCTGGCCCTGCACAGGACAACTCCAGAAATCCCAATACATCCCTTGAGAGCATTTTCCAAGCACTTCTTAAACACTGGATAAATGAAATAGAGCAAATATGAGGTACAGACAGAGCAGAGAATGACTGAAGATTATTAGGATTAATAGGATATTAGGATTTTCCTTTTGTTTTGATGATGAAGAACATTCTTGGACTCCATGGCAGCAGAAGCCTCCCTCCCAAACCACATCCATTGTGGGTGACACCAAAGCCTCACTTGGGACTTGAACCTTGCAGCTTGGCCAAAGAGACTTTAGCAATTTTGGGCTTCAGTGAGTTTTCCTATAGAATTTCAGTGCATGTTCATGCCTGACACAAGGGTCAGTCTGCCAGATGTCAAGCCCTTCCTGCAAAGTACAGGGGGCAAAGGAGCCATTCGCATACAGGTTGTCAGATTTTTTTTATGCATATATTTTCTGATTTTGGCTGACATTTTCTAAAATGAATTCAGCCTGAGGCACACACTCAGCATGAAGAATTTAAATCCAAATGGTTAAAGCTTGGCAAAGCTCTGAGCAACTGAAAACAGGGTCTGGTAATGGGAAGTGTCAGACAACCTCAACAATAGGGAAGCAGGGCTGTCTGCAGCGGGCACTGTAGCACACTGGTGATGGATGATATCAGACTGGAAATTTCACAGTTAAGGAGATGCAGCACCATTAATTCCTCCCTGGCAAAGGTCAGTGTTAAAGCCCATCTGGTCTGTGTGTACAACATCAGACTATGCCCATCACAACAAAATGAATTCAGGATGGAATTCAACTTTCCTGTTAAATTAAGGAGCAAGATTTGGGCACCGGTGATTGACTTGACATCACATACTTTGGTTCAATGACAAGTATGAGGTATGGCAGCTCCCATATACATAAGTTGCTGAGTTTTGCATTATATTTTTTATTAAGTGAATATTTTCTTATGGTTTTTTTCTAAGGAACTGGGTTCAGCTTCCATCTGGACATTCCTATGAGTGAATTTCAGAGGCCTAAACATGCAAGGATAGGACATTTCAGGGTTGAATGGAAGAGCATTGAGAGGAACAGAATCTTAAACGTGTGCACCTGGATATTTACACTGCAGCAATATTCCAATGAAACAGGCATGAAAAGCACCATGTGACTGGCTCGACCAACACATCTCAAATTTTGTTATTCATGAATAAGCCAGAGGGCAAAAAAGTTCATAATTATATTTGTCCAAGCAAGTATAGCGTAGGAAACTGCGCTTAGCTCAGAGCTATTCCCTCAGCAGGAAAAAAGGCTACATTTGAATAAATTATTTGGGGTGAATTATTCCATTAGCTGCAGTCATCATAATTCCATCCTGATTTTTATGTAGCATACATAAGAAAATTCTCCTCTCCATATTGTATCTTCAGTTAATTTGCTGTGGCTGGAAACAACAATTAAACATTACTTTTCATGACTATGATTACCTGACAACTGCAGATCTTAGCTAATGTTTGCTCCAGAGATGTTGCAAACAAAAGCAAATCTTACAGTGAAACTGAATAATGAAAATTATTTTAAAAGTTATTCATTAATAGCTCTGTGGAAAAAAACAGAAATACAAGAAATAGCACTATGCTGAGTGAGGCTCATCATTGTCAGAAGAGTTTTGTCATTTGTTAGATTGTGGAATACAACAACTTAACACAGCCTCAGTCTGCAGCAGTTTTCACAGAATCATAGCATGGTTTGGGTTGGAAGGGACCTTTACAGATCATCTCATTCTAACTCCCCACCAGGGGCAGGGACAGCTTTCAGTAGAGCAGGCTGTTCGAAGCTACACCCAGCCTGGCCTTGAACACCTCCAGGGATGGGGCATTTATTTTCTGAGCTCTTTAAAGGAGGCTTGTGTCAAAGTTTAGACACAAATGCCTTTGCCATGTGCTGGCACCAGCAATGCTGAGAGAATGCAGGAGCGTTTCTACAGCCTCAGTCCCTGTGTCAGACCAGAGTCAAGGTGTCAAGTGCTACAAAGACCAGAGCAGCAAATGTGAGGAGAAACAGAGGAACAGACAGAGCAGAATGAGACTCAAAAAAACAGCTTCACCTCTGGAGAAGCTGGTTGTATTCTTTTGTCCAAGTCAATGAAACCTCCAAGTGGGGAACACTTTGATGGCACACCCAGAAAACCACCCCAGGGCTGGGAATGAGGGGAGGTGAGGTGTGGGGTAACTCACCCAAGGGGCAGGTGCAGCCTGGGTTGTGTGGGCTTATCCCCTTACGATTTTTGGTTTCCTGCAAACTCTGTAACTCCCAGCACAGCCAAAGCCAATGTGTTCTGCCTTGTTCCAGGTTTTGCACAGTACTCATCTGCAGCCATAAACTGGCCCAGCTGCACTCAAATCTTGCCCTACAGCTGTTTAATATTTTTTTCCATCATAGCAGACCCAAATCAGATCCTAATGGGATCATCACAAGGAGAATAACTGGAAGCAGCATGTCCATTTGCTTGGCTTTAAGTAAATCTGGCACAGTCTTCTAGAGAGAAAGGTACAGCAGGTTTGTACCAGACACATGGCTGGATGCAGTTGCAATTTGCATATTATATGGTAGAATTGCTCCCAGTTTCTTCTGCACAAACCTGGAGGAAACGAAGGGAGGAATTAATCTGGTGATGATCCTTGGTTAATGCCAAAGGTTTATTCTTCCCCCCAATTCTTCATTCCCCCATTCTTTATGCTTCTTAGGACTGTGTTGATAACACCCTGGGATGAAAAATCATGCAAATTATAAAATGTGTGCAGATGTATTTCTATTTGTATCTCTATTTCTATTTGGTAACACACTGACTTCACAACCTTCTCCATGAGCTGAGGCTCTGAGAAACAAATCTTATGAGTAGGGGGATTTTTTATTTTTTCAGAATTTTTTTTTTAA
This sequence comes from Brachypodius melanocephalos, assembly GCA_013398615.1. Classification (NCBI taxonomy): domain Eukaryota; kingdom Metazoa; phylum Chordata; class Aves; order Passeriformes; family Pycnonotidae; genus Brachypodius; species Brachypodius melanocephalos. The sequence continues at coordinate 17,957,863 of VZSR01003806.1, read as the reverse complement.
ATTTTTCCTAGATTTTGACATTAATAGATTTTTTCCTAGATTTTGACCAAGAGCACTGCAAACAAGAACAGATGATAAAAGCATGATTGAAAGCCCAGATTTCCTGGTGTCAGTGCCCAGGTAGAATCTTGACTCAATCTTTACACACACAAACGAGTAACATGTTTATCAAACATGCTCAATGGCCATTGGTCTCAGACAGACTTGTGGGATGCTCTGCACTATAAAAAAAGTCAGGTATCGTTCTTTGGGCTGCATTTAGTCTCATGTGTCTTTATAGGTGTACCTATCAACTACAGAATTAAATTCTAGTCATCCTGGGTTGCCTCCTGCAGTCAATAACAGTGCAACTAAGCTGCTTCAGATATTTACCAATATGTGGGATAGATTCCATGCTAAAAGTCTGTTTATTTGCTCTGACTACGAAGAGATTCTACACATCTATTCTACACATCTACAATAAATGACAGACAAGCATCATCTGTCAGATGCATCCCATCATAAATAAGTTTAATACTCAGTGCAAAGAAACAGGTGTCTTCACAGTGTAATTTATCTAATATTAAAGCAGACAATTAAAATAGGTCAGATTGATCACTGACTGAAAGCATCTGATTTACACTGGCTGGAAGGGGGTCTGACAAGGAGCTGAGGTGTGAATGTTGGGTGGGATGAACTCCACACTAGAAATTCATCTATTCTTTCATTTTGCTTGGAATAAGGAACCAGAAGTAGCCAAAAATTAAAAAGTTCATGATGTGATCAAACCTGAGCAGTGTGAGACAACCAAACTTTCCCAGATTTCTTGGGAAAACACAGGTGCATGTGAACCAGCTCAACACAAACCCCTCCACTTCTGCAGGAATATCACCTTACTTGGGGATCAGTACACAACCATTAGCTAAAGCTAAAAAAACAAACTCCTCTGATATTTTGTCAGCCAGGTAAGAATGTGCAGTTGTAGAAGCTGTAATGAGGATAAAACCAATAATAGCTGATTCTGTGTGATATGAATCTGAGGAAATTAATCCAGCTAGAAGTGATTTAAAACATTAAAGCTCTAAACCCTCATAGGATCATAGTATTAGGCAATTCCTTAGCAGAGTGCACATCACCCAAAGCTTATGAAAATATTTTTGGAAAGAGCCACAGGAAGTGTTACATCATTGGAGACGGCACAGACTGTGACAAGTCAGGAAACGTGACTCTGAGCCTGTCTCAACCTGGTGCCCGTGCCCTGCCTGCCTGAATCCAGCCAATTTGTCTCCTGTTCCTCTTCCACTTTTTTCTTGCCTTGCCTGTGCAGGACTGTGAGCTCCTCTCTCATGTTTATCTAGAGCTGACCCTGTGACAGCACCTCTCATAAAAAGCAAGGGACTGGGGAGCAATGTGGATTCACAGTCTGTCCTCCTCTGACAAAAAACCCTCAGCACCTCACTGCTGTCTCAGGTGGTCAAAACATACACTGGGGACACACTGAAATCCTTTCATTCTTACTCCCACAGGAGATGCAGATTGTGGCAGGCAAACTGCTAAGGAAGTGTAAATAACTGTAAACAACTGTACTGCAGCTGCCAAATCCTTGCTGGTTTCTGCAGACTCATCCTCTGCAAAAATAAATTTGCCGAATTATTTTTTTTTTACATAATTTTGTCTGAACCACAGGTTCCTCCCTGATGTGTTTGAATGCAGGGAAAGGCAGTTGTGTCTCTGTTGCAGCTTCATAGGGAGGAGGGAGCCAGATTTAAGATTTTCAGGTCAATCTCTCCAATGTAAAAGTCACTCTAGAGAGTGACATCCCCAGTGAAGAGCAACAACCAACTTGATTGAATTCAACTCCTCTACAGTAAACAGACTCAGTTTCTAAGTCAGATAGCATCATTTATGGCCAGTGGTTCACCTTCACAGAGCACATTTTTTTTCTGTCTCATCCACAGTTTAGACTGGAAAAGAATTTCTATTAGGTTTAAAAAACCAAAGAAACAACAACAAAAAAAATCTACAGAGATACATAACCACAGAAGCAACGTATCAGAAAAAACATGATTTCCCATTTCCTTTTCCAAATTTCCCTACTATTTCTGATTCCATGTCTTTAAGCATGCAATCTCCCTGAGTCCTCAGGTCTCCAGATGCACAGTAGTTTTTTCCATGACAAAGATCTCAAACTGCTGACTCAGACTCCTGATTCAGACAAATGTGATTACAGTGAAGATCTGGGTTGAAACGTGACAGAACATCTGTCAGGAAAGAAGAGAGGAAAAATTACTCCAGCCTTCAGTATGAAGCCTTAACTTGTCAGAGCCTCATGACTCTGGGCTTGGTTTAATCACAAAATAAGTACATTTTAATACTATATTGAAAAAATTGTCTTATGTTTTTTGTCAAGACCAATGTTTAGGTGGAAATGACATTATATCTACTGAGCTCTGGTGAAACCCCACCTGGAGAAATGTAACATGAAGTTCTAACATTTTAATTCTGCTCTGTCTGGCTGCAGGTAGTGCCATGACAGCTTGGTAACAATGGCTATTTCAAGGAATAAGACGTGCTTCAGCCTCAGTCTGTATTACAAAGAGGAAAAGTTTTCAGATTCACATTCATGATATCCAGCTAAAGAAATTAAAAACTCTTGAATAAAACAAACCACTTTTTTTTTTTTCTATTTCTGCTCCTAGTTTTGTGGTGTGAAGTATCTCATGACCATCAGATTTAATCCTTATCTTTGAAGTATTTTGAATAATGTGACAGTTATGTCTGTAAAATCTAGGAAATATAGTCTTTTATCTATTTTAAAAATGGTAAAGAAACAACTAAATTACAGGCTATATGCACAGAATACTCATGATATTGTGGTAGAGGGACATAAATCATTTATCACTCAAAATTGACAAAATACAGTGGTGGAGAAATGGGGATAAAACATAGTTAAAGGAAGGTGTAAATTTTGTATTGCTGCTTAGCACTTCAGCTATCCAAGCACCTATCAGGCATGAAGAAGTACTTTTGCAGACTTTACACCTAGATTAAGGTCTGTATAATCCTATACAAAATCATGGAAGGAGGAAGGATCTTAGGGCTAGAGTTAAAACTAATTATATATTTAATCAGAGGAAATTCCCACAATGGTGTCCATCAGCCTTAAACCTAACCCACAATAAAACTTTAATCCACAGGGATGTCACCTTTTTGTGCATCCTCCACACCTTATTCTTTACCTTTTAACCAACAAAGAGCATCATTCTCTCTGCCCTCTCCTATTTGGAATATTTCCTTTCCATCACTTTTATTTCCTTTAAAACCAAGTGTGACACTTACTGCTCCAACATTAATGTTGCTTTTGGCCCACTTTCCTCCTCCAGTGTCTCTCTCTGTTGTAAGAAGGTGAAACTCTTGTTACTGGATGCAGGAATGAGTCTGCCAGAGGGATCTGGTGTGTTTTCCTCTTCCCCTGCAGAGCCTGTGGCTAAAGGTTGATGACAAAGATGATGCTTCAGGCCTCAAGTTTGCAACAACCCTTGGAGAAACAGCATTAAGGACTCATTTCTACAAAGCATTGAGCAATTTGTGTCCCCTATTGGAGGACACAAATAAAGATAAAGAACAGGATGGAATAAATTCTGACTGGTGGCAGCTCTGCAGGAAACACTCGTAGAACCTGCACACTGTAACACAGGTCAGTGCCCTTCTGAAAAGATTTTTTATCTTCATACAGTGACCATTCAGCCACTTCCAAAGGGAAAATTTATCCCTTCCTCCTATCACTTATTTAACACCCTGTTGCTTCCACAGGACTCTCGCATCTCCCGTCTTTTAGACGGTATCAGCAATGGTGCTAAACTCAGGCAACCTTAGCCATATTTAAGGAACCACTTGTATTTCTCACTAGGATCCTACAGGATTTGGGTTTCCCTTACTACAGCCTCTCCATAGCCATGGTAAAAATAGGCTTGGTAATACTTTTCACATTTGTAGGCTGTCACAAACAGTTAGCAGGGAAGAAGTCATTCAAACACACATGACTTTATAATTAAGGCACCTAACTCTTATAAACCCCATTTTTCACAGGAGCAGTGACTTTTAATAAAGTGCAGTGGAGCTGTGGGGGATTCTGTGGTTTCTGTGTGCAGGCCTTGTGCAAACGTTTCGACCCTCAGCCCCGACCACAGAGACCACAGTCATCAGGAGGAATATTTATTTCCACCCCAGCACTTGTCTGGTTTGGTGGACAAGTCCCTGAGCATGGAGACAAGAATGGCAGTCGCTTCCCTTTGCTGGGCCTCAGTTTCTCCATCTATCAAACTGGGATGATGATTTCTCCACCTTTAGAAAGCTGCCTTGAGAGTAAGGGATGAACCAAGCAAGATGGCAAGTTTCCAGGTGGGGTCACTGAGGTGAGCAGAGGTGATGGTAACCCTGATGAAGGTGGAGAGAGGTGGAAAAGAAGCCCAGGAGCCATGAATCCCATTCCCATGCATGCTACGAAGGATGGAACTCCTTTTAGTCCCTGGCCTTCTCAGAAGTAGGATGCAAGAAATTAAAACCTGGAAATTAAATGGATGAAGCTCTTTTATCTGGATCAGGAGGAGGGTCACATGATGAGAGCACTCTGGCTCTCTCCATGCATGTAATAACAACACACTCAAAGCTGAAAACCTGAGGTAAGATTAAAACAGCCATTAGACAATCACTAGAAATTAATTTAACTTCACTGTCAGCAATTTTTTTTCCAGTTCACCTGCTGGGCAAAGTCAGGGAAAATACCTGGTTTTCAGCATGACAAAAAAGCTCATTCACAGGGAGAATGAGGAAGTCGGATGCTGCAAGTGCTGCCTGTCAGCATTCACTGACCTGTCACAGGTGAGAAAATGGGAAAGTGGGATATTAGAAAGACACAGTCCACCTCTTGCAGGTCAGGGTGCCCCTCTCCATGACTCAAGCACCTCAATGTTTCTATTGCCCAGTTCACCACCAAGCTGAATAATCCTTGCTTTTAACCAATCCTTTGTCTACTCTTTGACTCTACACAAAGTGTGACTTTCGGAGGCCATTTGAGCCCTTGTTCTGGGACCTCTGTGACGGGTAACAAGCCTTAGGGTGAAGGGAAAGGCAATAGATTCATCATTGGCACTTGCAAACTTCTGACACTGTCTCATATTCACTTTCCTAATCAGGTGAGGGAAACATGGGTCTAGATAAAGCTGCTAGAGAGTGGGGACAAGGCAGCAGATATGTGCACCCAGAGAGCAGTTATCAATGGCTCATTGTCAAAACAGAAAGCAGTGCTGGAAAGGCAGAAAGTGCAGCCTGGGAGGACAGATTGATCGAGTTACATTTATTAGCCAAAAGAGAGCCTTGGTGGGATGTAAGTGCCTTTGAGCACAGAAAAGGCTGTTCCAGAGCACACTGGTACAATCTGTCCTCACTGTTAGGATAAGGAAAACCTTTACATCGCTGCAAAAAAAAAAGAAAAAAAAAATCAAACTAGATAGGAAAAAAATTTATGAGGATCTACAACATCAGTAGACTCAAGACTGTGAAATCTCCATCCTTGGGGGTCTTTAAACATGGGCTGGATAAACCTTTGCCAGAAAAAAACAGGTTTAAGGGACTCTGCTTAAGATAGGCAGGGCTGCTAAGGGCTTTCTGTGTACATTTGAAAGATGCCCTGAGGTTTGATGTGCTCCTGGCCAGGCCTTGTGCATCAGCATCCCTTGGCACAGGGTGCTGGTAGCTCAGTGCAGCACACAGAGAAAATCCACTCTCAAGTTGCCTAAGAAACAGGAGCTTATTTTACACCAGGCAAGACTGGGACTTTTCTAGGAGATACTGTGGTTGTGTGATGCTACTGAAAGGCAGCCAGGAGAAGAGATGCAATTTAGCCAAGAGCATGAGCCTGGGTCATGTGCAGAGCTGAGCCTTTTCTCGGGGATTTCCCCAAGGTCATCTCAAACCAGCTCTGGATCAAGAACTTGGATCTAAGCTGTGTGGACACGAGGCATGAAGGACTGGAAAACCACATAAAAAGGCGTCAATTATTGGAATCCACCCTGTATCTGATCTCACATTCCTGACCCAGCCCCTCTGCTTTTATCTTTTGGCAGGTGAGCTGATGTGGATTTCTGCAAAAGAATGATTTTGATCTTTGCTGGGTTGCATTAGTAATTTAAGTTGGGTCTTCGGCTTACTGGGGCTGAGTGTAATGCCCAGAAAAGTTAGCAGCATTGGAGAGTGGGAAAGGAAAATGGAAAAATCCCCCAAGAGGTCAGACAGTACAGAAATCAGAGAATCAGAGAACCATTGAATGGTTTGGGTTGGAAGGGACCTCAAAGATCTCATTCCACCCCCTGCCATGGGCAGAGACACCTTTCACTATCCCATGTTGCTCCAAGCCCTGTTCAACCTGGCTTTGGACACTTCCAGGGATCCAGGGGCAGCCACAGCTTCTCTGGACAACGTTTGCCAGGGCCTCACCACCCTCATGGTTTGGGGGTTTTCAGATGGGTAATCTCGGGGTTTTGGCAATCATATGGGACTGAAATCACTGCACTGACTTCACACACACACACAAAATATTTAAGCCTCAGACTGAATCTCCATCTGCTCAATCCAGTGAGTGACCAGGACCCTTGAGGCTTGCACTGGCAGAGGGAAGCCCAGTGAGGAGGAACATGAGCCCGTGACTGCTCATCCCAGCAGTGCTCAGGGCTGGTGCTGCTTTTGGATAAGCCCAGAGGGACACAGAGGAAACACTGTGGACTCTGCTACAGCTCTTTGGAATTGTTCAGTCCACTCAATAGTAAACTCACTACAAATAACGCCACTGGGTTCACACTACAGGCACAATTCACCCTAAATTAAAGTTGTAATATAAAATAGATTTAAATATAAAATAGACCCAAAAATGTAATTGCCTTGTTCTCTGCTTCAGTGACCATTTGGTAGCAGCTGACATTTTTGGGGAAGGTGCTTTGCAAGGATTAACAGCCAGATGGGGGGTAACAGGCCACAGCTGTACCGTGATCCCCAACTCCACCCCCAATTAATGATCTTCTGAGGACATATCCTTAAATTAGAGGAAATGACAGGTTTAAATTGGCATGTGCCACACACAGCGCAGTGGCAAGCCCAACAGTTAGTATAATTTTTAATACGGCCATAGAAAACACCTTTTTTTACTAATGGAATAAATCATGTTCTCAACACCTGGAGTTTACACTGGCCAACCTGTAATAACGTATTAATGCAGAGCAGTTGCACATCCTGTTCCAGAGCAGCAATAAAAAGGTGAGGGACCCCAGGGTTCAGGTATTAGCTGAGGGCACGACTCGCTGGCGGCTGCAGATCACCCTCCCGACAATGCAGCTGCACCCTCTGTACCAGACAACAGACCCCAAACTTAGCTGTCCACAGGTTTTAATTTTTTTTCTTTTCTTTTTTCTGATTCCACAGATTTCAATTCAGGAGAACATTATTGTTTCCAGTCTTCCTTTAAGAGCATGCTCTAATCATACCAAATATCAAGACACTTTCAGGTCAGATAGGTGGCAGATGCTGCTGCTGCTTCTTGAAAATGCAGTGATGGTGGCAGATGCCCCTTCCCTGAAAGTGTCAAAGGCCAGCTTGGACAGGGCTTGGAGCAACCTGGGATAGTGGCAGGTGTCCCTGCCCATGCAGGGGATTGGAACCGGGTGAGCTTTAAGGTGCTTTGCAACCCAAACCATTCTATGATTTTATGACTCTATATTTAGCAATGTAAGGGTACTTCTGAATAGGCTTCATGCAGAAGTAGGTGGAAATATGGATCACTTTCTTCCCTCAGAGGTGGTTCTTCCAAGATGACAATGTTGTCAGGTGGATCTCAGTGAATTATTTATGTACAGGTTTAAGCGGTGCTCTGAAAGCAGCACCTCCTTTTCTTAAATTAAAGCCTGAAATTCTGATTTCAGCCATGAAGCTGCTGCTTCCAGGAGCAGATTGTTGTACATTTACAAACGTCATCAGTCAAGAAAACTCAAATATTACCTTATGTGTGGTGCCTTTACTGTTCAGCAAAAGATCACAGATCTGGAGAGATTAAACCAGAGTCTGTTTTGATAATTAGGGAGGGTTTACATGACATACCACCTTACTTCTTTTGTTTTCTATTGTGTAGAATAGAAGAATTGTGTCCAAACCACAGTGGGAACTCTAAACCAGCAGCTGCCTTTATCAGAACTCAGTGTCTTCCTGAGGCACTAAAATGTTTGGGGTTTCCCAATTAGAACAAACACTGCACTTGATAAAGCAGCTGCTGTGCTGGATTCATCTCTGTCTGTGCAAGAACAAAACTGGTTTTGCAACGCTGTGGCGGTCAGTTTTTCAGCCACAGAGCTACTGCAGCTTCCCTACCACCATCTTTTAATTTGAATTTTGGGACCTACAGTCTTCCTCTTACCATAATTATCAGAACTATTTTCAAAAGACTGGGTCTATTAATCCATTGATAAAGCAACAATGAACTGAGGCACTGAGAGGTCTGGATGGGAGCCCAGATCTCCAGAAAACCATTTCAGTGTCTTCACCTTCAGCATTCATTGGTAAGGGGTGGGTGGTGAGGGAGGCATCTGCTTTCCTTAAAAAAGAAATGAATCAGTAAATGTGCCAAATCTGATACGATGCAAAACCAATGTAATACCCAAGGGAGCAGCAGCTAGTTGGGAAAAGCAGCAAAATTCCTCATTTGTAGACTTGGAGTGATATCACCAATGATGCCTTTGACAAGCAGGTAAACAGGAAAAGCTGAGTTGGCTGAAAGTCTGTAAGGAACAGGGAGGGAAAAATCCATGTTTATCACATGGAAAAGGACAGACAAAGGCAGCACAGAGCTGAATGTTATTTTCAACATTCCCAAAAGAGGATGAGACAGGAGAGAGGGTAAAGACACAACAACACTTAAAAAAGACTTTAAACAAATTCTTACTAGTGTTTCTTTCTGAATGGATTTAGACTCCAGCTCCTTTTGTTTGCTCAAAGCAAGGAGAGAAAGAGCCACCTGATCACAGATGTTCTTGCAGTGGAAAATTTTTCACAGGTTTTGTATTTTTTCCTATCCCTGTTGCAAACCTTTACCCAGCCTGAGAGGGGTCTCATCTTGCATGTGACCCCAAGACACGTATTTAGGTTTACTGTCCACACAACCTGACACTTTTCCTCCTCTGTAAACACAGTAGGATTCCTTTCCTCATACTTATATAGACAGACTGAATTTGGATGAAACAATTGATCAGGAACTGACAGAAAGAGGGATATTTATTCCCTAGGACACAGATCTGCAATCAAGATCAACAGGAAACCACTGAAATATTATAATAACTCTCTTTATAGGCTGAAAGAATTTGGGTTGTTCAGCCTGGAGAATAGAAGGCTCCTGGGAGAACTTCAAACCCCTTCTAGTAACTAGAGGGCCTCCAAGAGAGTTGGAGAGGTACTTTTTACAAGTGCATGGAGTGATGGGACAATGGGGAATGCTTTTAAACTGAGAGAGGGCAAAGTTAGATCAATTATTAGGATGAAATTTTTCCCTGTGGAAGTGGTGAGGCCCTGGCACAGGTTTCTCAGAAAAGCTGTGGCTGCCCTGGATCTCTGGAAGTGTCCAAGGCCAGGCTGGATGGGGCTTGGAGCAACCTGGGATAGTGGAAGGTGTCTCTGCCCATGGCAGGGGGTGGAACGAGATGATCTTTGAGGTCCCTTCCAACCCAAACCATCCTGTGATTCCATGATAGTTAATGGAACACAAGCAGCATGGTCCTGCATGGTATCCATGAAAACCAGTCAATATTAAAAAAAAAAATAAAAAAATAGCCAATCTAGAGCTTCTGTGCAGAACCTGTGCCTCTTTTAATCTGACTGCTTTAGTTACTTGACCAGAGATTTCTGACACTGCTTTATCTGCCAGTTGTCAGATCAAACCTGGGGCTGCAAGACAGACTCGGTTTCCACAGCTGGTGCTGCAGAACTGGTGCTCCCCATGCACAGTGAGGAGCCAGCTGCCTTCCCCAAATAGAGCATAAAAAAGCATAACCTCAGACTGGGTTTTGTGGGTCCCACTTGGCAAGGAATCCTTTCCACCACGGGAACAACAATTTACCAACTTGGGTGAGCAGAAAACTTACACTCCGAGTTATGGACTGGAATAAACCATCCCACCAACTTCCAAAAACTCCCAAGCTCTGCACCTGCAGGCTGCCAGTTGCTGACCTCGGAAATGCTCCATTGGGGCTCACTGCTTTTCCCACCTAAGCCTCAAGAGCTGTCATTTAATTCAGTGAATACAAGGTTTGACCCATGAGTACTTTTTTTAAGGAAAAAATTGTACCTTCTTTCCTGATGTAAGTTTGTATCACTATAGGATTCAAAACATATGAGATGATTTAAACTTTATATATATATATATATATAAACTTTATATATATACATAAAAAACCCATGCAAATTGAGGGACTATCTCTGACCTTCCCAGCAAAGTTGAACAGTAATGGTTTTAATATCCATAAATTTTTGGGTGTCACATGCTAGTAAAACGTTGGACAGGAAAAATGGGGAAATAGCCTATCCATATGAAAACAATAATCATGTAATATTTATTGTCTGGGATTGAAATGTTTAAAATATTCAAAGCAATAAAACGTCAGGAAAAGCTAGACTTCCTGATGTAAAAAGGCCATAAATTTCTTCCTTCATAAGACACAAGGAGAGAGGGAAAAAATCAATGTGACATTTAAAGCTAAAGAAAGAAAGGGAAAAAGAAAGAATGAGAGAAAGAAAAGAAAAAAACACACACCACACTTAAATTTAAGTTAAAGCATTGGAGAGCCCCCAGAGGGCACAATCTACTTACCTTTGGGAGGCTGCAGGAAGGAAATGGCAGCCAAGATCACAACTCATGTACTGTAAAATATAAGGACATTTCAGAACAATTTAAAGGAGCAAAGAGGTATCTCTGCAGTGTCTGGCTCTAACAACTCTGTCCCAGCTCTTTGAGATCTCTCCCTCTCAAACCACATTCTGTTGGACTTTAAAAACCCCCAACAAACCATTACCAAAAGAAAAAAAATCCCAACAATTTGCAGATTCAAAAATCCTTTTTCATACAGGTCAAAGATTTTTTTTTCTGAAACTTCAGGAGGTTTTACAATTTGTTAAAGATTCATAGTACGACGTTAAACTTTGTGTAAGAGAAAAATGACAGCAAAGAAACCAAAGGTTACAATCAAATTACTTCCACAAAGTAAAAATCTTTTATCTTTACAAGAATAAATCACTTTCATTGGAGAGAGAGGGAGGTATCAAAACAGGGTCATGTTTGCTTTCTGATTTAAAAAGCGGAGATGGTTTTGGAATTCAATCTTCATGAAAAATATGACTATATATATTCATATTTATTTAATATATATGCATATAAATTAATAGCTTTTCTATGCTCCTCCTGCTCACCTATGAATAGAGTTTAATAACAGGCTCTTTATGAGCAGCATTAATTTTGCTCTTCCTTCAAGACCACCAATGAAATCAACAAAGATGCAAAATCCCTTCAGAGTATGCACCACAACTTCATACCTAAATGCAAATAAAACAAGCCTCAACAAAATAAAAATTAATCCAGCATCATCTACAAGCCCAACTTCAACACTGAAAAAAAAGCACTTATAAAAACCAGCCGTGGTAAAAACTGGGAAGGTTTGGACATTGGCCAAAAATCCAAAAGTTTGGCTGCCTTTACCAAATTTTATCTTCACTATCATAACTTTGGTAAGATTGTAACCTGCAAGGGTGCCCAATGGAGCAAGGTGGACTAGCTTAGATGGCTACTCTTATTTATTTGGGTACTGTGAATAAGAGCAAACAACCTAGACTCTGCCCCAAAACACACGTGCCCTTAAAAGGTGAGGTTTTTAGCCCACTAGTAAAAAAAACAGATGCAGAAAGAGAGAGAGCTGTTTACCACTGTATCAGCTCTGACAGTTGACTGCATATGAGTCTATCCTCAACTATTTCACTGCCAAAATTCTGATCACCAAAGTGTGGAAATAATAATGATGTAATTTTCAAACAGGAAAAAAAAGAAGAGTTTTTTTCCTAAGTGACCTGCTGCTGAGCCCAGTCAGATCAAGGTTATTCTGCCTTACCTTGGAATATTCAGTGTTGTGGTTCTTGATCTTCCAATGGAAGAACCTGTCATGTTTATCCTCTTCAGCTTGTGCCTGATTTACACAGTGAGGAGACAAGTGGGATGCTCATGAGTTTGACGGAGACCTCAAGGTTGATCTCAACTCTTTGTTGTGCAAGTTCAAGCCCTACAGGAGCCATGAATCAGTTTTGTCACCATCCCAGAGAAGATGAATAAAAGCAGCACCTTCCATGGAGAAACTGACTGTGTCAAAGACCCTTTCCCAGGTGCTCAAAGCATTCCTTAATAACTCTCATTTATTTGTGTTTGGCCTACACAAAATTTTGCTGAGCAGTGAAGATTTAGGACATTCCAAAACAGAAGAGTATAAATTCTTTTAATATTAAAGTAAGGGCAAGCTGACATGGAGAACACTAGACAGATCATGTCTAGTTTGCTCAACTCATTCAGTTGGAGCTACAACAAAATTTGTGCATGAGCAGCAGATTTAGGCACTGCTGATCAGCAGATACACAATGATCTGAGCAAGGGAGCTCATGGGGAAGCTCAGCTGGAGCCTCTCTCCTCTAAACACCTTCCTTCTCCTTCTGCAGTGGTGTTTCAGATTTGTTTTCACCTCAGCTTGACATGCAGTTGCTGCCATTTCATTTGCAGATCTGAAGAAATCATGTCAGTACAAGAAAGGCAATAGTTCCTTTGGAGTTGTTTTTTTTTTGTTTGTTTTGCAGATTAATTAAATAGTTAGGGAAATGAGAACTAAACAGAACTGGTCTGAGCCAGTTATTGACTGCTGACTATCTGAATCTCAGTACAGCTTCTGATATCTTACACCTTCTTTTCTTCCACTTTTAGTTCCAGGATGAGGATCAGTCACCACACTTCAGTGGCATTTTACTGGGTTCAGACCCAGTTCATCTACTGAAAATTAACATTTTACTTTATCTTTGTCAACACCCATTGCAGCTGCTGCACCATTTAAAAGAGGGCATTTACATTTCTTAATTCTGTTTCTCCTCTCATTTCTTTGTGTTCTGATGCACTCTGCAAAAGCAGTTAGGGAGGTGATGAAGGTGAGAATGCTCTGGCAGTGCCAAAGCAGGATTTTTGTAATGCGTATGTCCCTTATGGTGATTTCAGAAGTCCAGCATAGTTTGGAGGAAAGAAGGTGTCCCACAGTCTATGTTATGGTGAAAACTTATCTTTTGTGTTTCTGCACGGGGTCACCAAGTGCCCATGGCACATCTCAGCCAGAAGTTGTCAGAGTCTTGAGCTCTGGATTGGATCCAGATTGTGTGGCTGCATTCTTCCATGTCCAGTTCCTCTCGTGGGTCCAGGTGGATATTGCCTTTGTCCCTTTCTCCTCCGACCTCCAGGGCTAGGTTATGTGCTCTCTGACACACCTACTGCTTTCACTGCAGAGGGAAGATATTTCAGAACTGAGAGCATCATTATGGATTTGAGAAATCCAGGTTTCTGAACCATTCCAGGTTTCCCAACATGTGGCCCATGACTCAGCCTTTCTCCAGAAGAAATGGAGTTAACACCACATTATTTTAAAGTTGTGCTCTAGACATAAACACATGGAAACCTGTGAGGCACTGATATTACAGTAATCAAAGTCATACAAGGACCAAAGACTGACAGATCACACCTTCACCAAACCAGTAAGAAATACTTGCAAAGTATCTGGATGAAGACAAGTCCAAAAATACACAGATATTAACATAAGATTCTTGTGCCAATATTTCTGTCTGATAGGAATTAAGATGAATTATCAATCGCAAGTATTGAAGAGAGTCATAAAATGTAAAATGAAACTGTATTATTATAATTTTAGTTCTTTATTTTCCCTATTTATCTTTCCATCCTTCACTACTAATCTATCTTGTTTAAGAAAAATAGTATATAAGTATAGTGGAGCTTGATTACTGAGAATGGCTATTAATGTAGTGTCTCAGAGCACTCTAGACAGTTGAAAAGCTTTTAACAGTAAAATATGAAGGTTTCCTTCAAATTTGCAGCCATCTGCCTTCTAAAACTTTGTTTCAGTAGTTGCCAAGATTTTCAGTGATGTATAGAAGCCAAAGTATCTGATTTTGTTCTCCCCACAAGAGATGAGAACTATTTTTTCTTATTATTTTGTAAAGGCAACATCATTATCTCAAGCAAAAAAAGAAAGAAGTTGGGCTACATTAAAGATACAGCTTTCAAAATAATTTTTAAGGCATCTGGCCTTATTTAAACCATCAAATTTACATTCAATTCCTTCAGGGATGGCTTTGCTGCTTTGTGCTGGCTCTGTGCCCTCTGAATAAACCTGGATTTAATGCATGCCACCACTGCATTTCCCTGGCTGCACTGCTGCACAGGGTAGATATATAGCAGAGGTATAAAAAGCCCAACTTTGGACAAGATGATTCATTCAGGCAAAAACACCCCCAACCCTGTAACTGTTTAAGTTTCAGCTAGAGTTGGACTTGTAACTAATGTCATTATCTATTTATTCTGAATTTATGATTAGAAGTGTTTATGTACCATGAAACATTCTCTATGAGCTGGACAGGAAACTATTTATCATTTTATGAGATCTACACATGGCTGATGGCAGAACCTTAATGCAACACAAAGGCTCATCCACATCCAAAATCTGTCAAAACACATTTTTTGTATTTCCTCCCTCAGTGATACGGACACCTGACAAAGAGAAGTGTGCTCTGAAAACCCAGGGTGGCACATTTTGGAGGGTCCTGAGTGTCTCTGGAGAAATATCTGGAGCACTGTCAGCTTCTCCCAATTTCCAGACATAGACAAAAGCCTTTTAAAGGGTTTGATTTTCTCAGAGGAAAGACTGACAAAGGATGGACCAGGAAATGAGATGAAGCTCAACTAGAAATTTGTGTTGTGGCTCCCTCACCACTGACAAGTTTCAAGCTGAATTATTATCACTGTTTGTGAATGCCTGGAAGAAAAACTGAAAAAACAGATAGTATAACCACAGAGCAAGGCAGGCACTGAGCTGAGAGCAAAATTCACACTCCCTTATATGATATACAGTCATATTCCTACTGAAACTGAAGTTTCCCTTCTTCAGATAACTAATTATAATCAACATAACCTAATTCAGTACCTATAAATCCTGGCTAAGATTAGAAATTATTTGCAAGTTGAAATTACAGAAGTGTAAACCTATTCATATGTAGCCATTAACTGAATCTCAAGTTGAATTTTATATATAATTTGACTATTTAATTGAATAATTTAATTGAATATTTATATATAATAAAAATGTGTAGTACCAGCCTAAACATATATCTGCTTCTGCAGCATGGGAAGTGGTGCTAAGAAACACTCCAAGTGCAGCACAAGTATTACTGGTTGCATTTTTGTTTTAAACCATAAAAGAAAACTCTGAAGATGAGAAAAAAAGTGATTACTTCCCAAAATAACAATAAACTGGGTTAGACCAAGATAGGGAGACATAACATACCTTGCTTGACTCTAAATTCAGCTCCCTGACTTGTGCAGAGAAGTGAAAGGTTATTATATGGGTTTACTGGGCAAACCCAGATTTTATAAATAATTGCCTGTCAGGCTGTTCAAGATAGACAAACACACAGCAGACCAACAAAAACATGATCTGTCATATTTCTGAGAGAAATGTATGTTGAGTCTTCATTCTCTGGGACTTTACGGAGACCAGTAAAAAATAAGTGCCAGTATTTTTCCTGCTTATGGATATTTTAAAATGTAAAATCTGGGAGAGAGACAGCAACAGAAGGAATTTTGATTCCAGTACCCAATGCCTGAAATGGTTTCTTCTGTCTGTATCCCTGCAGATGGAAACCAAATACAATAAATGCTGGTGTCCTTTTAAAAAAGTCTGGATGTTTACAGCAAGCATATAATTTTCCATGATTAAGGATGCCAACAAAAATAAAGTGTGATGATAAAAAGGAAAGTTTAATCATATATTTCAAGAAGCACAAATGGAACATCAGAAAACTTCCCCCTTCCCTCATTTAATACATTGTACACATTACTTTTAGCCCTTTACACACAGAAAGTTTTCAGAAAACAGAAGCGTAAGCTGATAAAAGAGAAAAGCAATTTATGAACAGCAGCAATATTGGACGCACAATGTTCACTTTTAGAGTATTTTGGTTGCAAAGAGACATTTTTCCATTTATTTAAAAAATACAAATGTATTTAAAGTTTTAGCAAGTAGGTTCAGAAGAGCAGGACAACAAAACCACCTACAAACGACCACAAGAGCACAGAGCAGGAGTGAAAATTAAGAGCTCACATACTAAGCACAAAGGAGGAGGATGGCTGCACTACATGAAATACTTTGCTGTTCTCATCTTGATCCCTTGAGTGTTCTGTGTTAATTTGAGGCTAAAGCTGGATTCCAGGCCTGAGCTCAGGGCAGCTGAAGAAGACCCCTGACCTGTGGGTACCACAGGGACAGCAGCAGGACATGCCAGCAGATCCTGGTGAAGGGCTGAAGCAGGAGCTCTTTTCTTTGCTCAGGGACCATCGTGGTCAGCTCTATATTTGTACAGTTTTTATGGGAAGAAATGAATGTGTTTGTGAGGCCAGCAAAGGCTTGAGGAGCAAAGGGATGGCATAGAGGCAGGGACTGAGATTTAAAAAAAAAATCTTGAAAACAAACAACATTAGCAAAAATATTTAAAAAAGGCAAAAAGTGCTGGTTTCTTCTTTAACCAAATCTAACAGTAATGCTGCCTTTGTCAACAACAGGGACAACATCTGCTTCCTGCAGCAAACGTTGAGCAAGTACACAACGTTAAGCCCTTGCCTAGAACCACTGAGACAGACAGAGTTATTGAAACACTTTAGAATGTATTTTTCCAAATAGGGGTCCAATCCAGTGCCAGGTCACTGCAAAGGCTTTCTTTGATTTTGGATAATGAGAGCTCAAACCTTAGGAGATGCCAATATTGAAAATTTGGGTGTGAGCACTTAGCCCATCTTTGGATCTGCAAAAAGCCAAGAGTCTAACTGGTAAAGTTTAGTTTACTTGATCTGTTTCTGAATATCTTTGCATCCAATCATGGTATGGGTGTCATCAAAATCCCTTAACTGGATTAAACTGCATTATACTCTGTGAACACTTACATTAATTGAGAGAAACAAGTGGAAATTAGTGGAAAATAAAGGGAAATATTTTTCCTTTTGGTAAAAATAGCAAAGAAAATGATATAACCTTTATACAATCTAATAAACCAACACAACCCAGTTTATCTCTGGCCTCTTCCTCCCCATCCTTCTTTACAAAAAAAAAAAATCTTTTGGAAAACATACAGACTTCCAGACACTTAAATAAAAACGACATGGCAGTCAGAAAGTCCCCTGCAAACTCCAGCATTGTCTGAGCTGCATTCTTGTCCACCTACACCCTATCCCAAACATCCTGCCATTAATTAGCTAAATGTTCCAGCTAGTAAACAAGAATAACGATTGAGGGGGCTGGAAAAAGAGACAGAGACAGCCAGCAGATAGTCACAACAAACCATCCCACTCACTGGTACATGGAGACATTGGAGCTTGTATTTTTTTTTCCTTCCATGGAGGGGAAAAGAAAATCACCTTAATATAATACTGTCTTTCCTGTTGCTGCAGCCACATCCACATCAGCAGGCAAGAAAAGTCATCCCATTCCTGCGGTAGGCACTCTGTCAGGGAAAGAGAAAATCTGTAGTGAATTATCACATCAGCTTAAACAAGGGAAGGAGGCAGAGAGAAAGGCAAGGCTTTCTTCCTGTTTTGTAGGCTATTCTGGCTGCAATCTTATAGTGTACTTAATCTGAACATTTCTGGAGGGGAAGCTGTAAGCAACCACTTTGTCTATTAAAAAATCAGTGTGGTTAACAAGTGGTTAGTGACTCTATTTCAGGAGAGCAAGAGATGGGCAAAAATGCAACATCCTCCTTTGTTAATTGCCTACAAAATAGATGAGGCCCAACATACACCATTATGCTGAATCTGTTTGTCCTTTATAAGCACATATTCTCTATTCACCATGTTTAAGAATCATTTCTAGACTGCCTGAATACTCCATAAATTATTGAATAATTGCAGTTTTCCAAACTTTATTTATAGTCTGAGTCTAAAGTTATATAAACAGACATTAGTATAATCCCCACCACTCCAAACCCAAATTAATCTTAAAGACTCTCTGGTCAGTAGGAAATAATTTGATATCCCATATATTGTAACCTGGGATGATGTGTTTCCAATGGTAAAGAAGCACAGGAGTTAAGTAGCACTTGAGAAAATAATTTTAAAAGATCCTGTGACACTGTCTCCCTAAAATACCTTTCATGCATTTTTAACAGCTCTTTCTGAATCAATATATGAAACTATACCTTTTAATGTCACTAGAAACCCTATAATGTAAGGAGATATTTTCAGTTTAAAAAATACTTTTTTTTCTACTAAAAATGTCTTTATAAAAGCAAAGGAGTTTAAATAGTTTTGCTTTATTTGGTTCACCTTCAGCAGCCATCCTGTTTTAAAAATGAAAATGTAGTCAACTATTTCATTACAGTTAGTGCTTGGTCAGATTTATTTTGTACCTCTTCAGTCGAAGCACTTAGGAAGTGACATATATAACCACCATTTTTAGTGGCTCTACCAATTTCCTAATTAATTTCAGCCAGATCAATTTCTCCTCTCTTAAACTAGAATTAGAATAACATTAGGAGTAAAGGATAACCTCAAACAACTTTGGATATAAATAGCATTTATACTGAACTGTAAAGAAATCATTTCAAAACCAGCAAGGATGTATTCAGAGAGACATTTTACAGACAGTGAATATGCAAAAGGAAATATGTACAAGATGTTCATTACAGCATCCTTTACATTAATACCACACTTCAGTCTGGAGATCTAGCAGCACATGGCATTAAAGTCGAAGAGTAGAACATCAGCTCTGGGATATACAGCAAAGACCACAAACAAAACACAAAATAAATCCAAAGACTCTATACCCAAACATGAAATGCCCAAAACAGACTAGCCAATAATTTTGAAAGGATCCAATATATTCCCACAACCACGAGCAGAAAGTCCAAGGCAATTTGGATGTTCAGCTTGCCCAAACCATTATGGCTGGCATTTGGAAGCTGATGCAAAAGTTTTTAGCTGCTTGACCCCAATAGTTTCACAGGGCTTTTTAACCCAAGTGACAATTTTTAACACACAAACAAAATTTTCAGGACTACTGCGCAGTTTGCTTGGAGACAAATGATCCTGAGTACAAAGCTGGATCTACATGAAAGATAAAAGGTTGAATTTTGCAAAAGGAATTTTGGTTGTGAAGCAAAGTTGGGCTTGGCTGGGCTCACCTGGGAAATAATGAATTTTAACATTTTCCAACATGGGCAGTATTGTACAGTCAGTTATATCCCTGCAAAGGTCATTTCAGAAGCCAGTTTCATGGCAGGCAGGATAACACCTTTGGAGAGTTGGGCACACCCACCAGTCTATATTTAGTGATATATTATAACAAGTGTGGCTATAGTTAGGATTGAAAACTATTTCCTACTTCACTCCCCCTTTCACATACTTTAAACTTTCTGAAACATTTGCCCTTGGGCTGAAACTTCCTCTGCTTTAATCTCTGCCTGAAGTTCACTTTCTTTGGAAAGGACCAACAAAATTCCTGAAGCCATTATGAAGTTCAGCGATAATGAAAACAACACATTTTTTCCTTCCCAAGCCAGACAAAGTGATTCTGATATATGTATATTTCGTTATGGAATTTAGCCATAAACTGAACCATTTTACCCAGAAACCATTTTTACCTTCAACCTCAGCATAAAGGTAACTGTTTTGAAAATCAGTGTTTCAGAGGAGTGAGTTTGATTCATCCCATTCCATAACGAGATAACACTCCGTTCTCATTTTGATACATTGCTAGATAATAAAGGTTAACCTCTGAAACGCTTTTATGCAGAGCAAAAGTATTTTACAGACATCCCATCTTTCTGAGCTATCCCAGATATCTTTAAGATCTATAGAGCTGAATTTGTGATACTGAAAGACAGATCTTTACATGCCAAGAATCATGAAGAGAAACAGCAAGATGTTTTTCATAAAACTCACATGTGTATGTGCCCTTGCAAGAGTTTAGATGTATGTGGCAGACATTTAATGTGGTTGGAGATAATTTAGAGGGTTTGGATGACACTTCTGGGTGCTTTATGCCACTTTGGCAGCATCCACATTTTAATTTTTTAAAAAATATGATTATTTGGCTCAGAATTACAGATAGAGGATGATGCAGGCTCTTGATGTGGGATTAAAATAGCTGTATCCATTTTGCTAGATATGTCTTGCTGTCAAGAGATAACATAAGCCCATGGTTCCTCCTGGAGCCCTTTTTGAAAAGTATCTACTGCATTCAAATTTTCTGTGTGTTCTCTCCTAAAATTTACTACCAGGCTGTGCTTTGACTTTTCCTGCTGTGGGCTGAGTCTCTGCTATGGTTGAAGTTTTGTCAGCCTCTTGCTGTACCCAATATGTGCAGGGGTGGTCAAGGGACCACCTTTCACATGTGGGGAGGAATCACCTAACCTGGCACAAATTAAACAGTTTGCCTTCCCAGAATGGCTTCCATGCCCTGAAAAGTTGATCTACCCTCGTTTGGCTAAATCTAGCTCTCACAGAAACTCTTCCTGCTCCTTGATATGACATGACAAGACTTTTCTTCCTTTTCTCTGACCTCCTTGAAGGTAGAAGGACAAATTGCTGCCAACCAGAGCCAGAGGCTGCACAGGCTGTGACAATGTGAAAGCAAAAACATGACCTTCATCTTGTCCAGGTCAGACTCTTACCACCTGCTCCCATTTAAGGGACAGTTGTGATGATTTTGCTTCTTAGTCCTTGCTTCCCAGTCCAACTCTGACCTAGTGGGTTCATCCCTGCCCATGACAGAGTGGGGTTAGAACCAGATCTTTAACACCTCTTCTAACCCCAACCATTCTATGATTCTACCCCATGAAGGCATCTTTGAAGAACCTTCTCAGGCATCTTCTATATAGGAATGCTCCCTTGGAAATGTTTCTCCTTCAAGTTGTCAAAGCACATTGGATTGTGACACAGGATCCTCTCTGGCAACACTAGCATTATTTAATCAGTGGAGGCAGGCTTTTTCTCAACAATCTGAAAGGAGTCACAATGAAGCAGAAAAGATGGGCAGCGTTCACTGCTGTCAGCTGCCTGAAAGCGACACTTTTCTTTGCCCTTAGTCTGGTGAAAGGAAAAACTAACAGCTTAAAAAGCCAGCATGGCACAAGGGAACTTGGCCAAGCAAATCCTCAGATTTCATGAAAAATCATCCATTTTCTACTCCTTTTGTTTCTGATCCCATTTCTCTCCTGTAGTGGTAGCCCAAGGCAGTGTCATTATGAAGGACCAAAAAGAATCGCTCCAAGAAAAGGGCAGAAAAATTCCTATCCTCACAGTAGGTCCCATGAAATGGGACAGCTTACTGAAGAGTTCATAGGACAATTTAAGGGATAGATAATTGTGTTTATTAGCAATTTAGGACTAGCAAAAAAGGCTTTAGACTGAAAGAGAGTAGGTTTAGAATGGATATTAGGAAGACATTGCTCCCTGTGAAGGTGGTGAGGCCCTGGCACAGGTTGCCCAGAGAAGCTGTGGCTGCCCCTGGATCCCTGGAAGTGTCCAAGGTCCGGTTGGACGGGGCTTGGAGCAACCTGGGATGGTGGAAGGTGTCCCTGCCCATGGAAGGTGGTGGGAACTGGATGATCTTTGAGGTGCCTTCCAACCCACACCAGTCTGTGATTCTATGATTTACAGAAACAAGTCCCAGCCAAACATGAAGATGTGTGAGTACTCCTCAATGAGAGAACAGAGTAGATTAGAACACCAAGACTTCTGAACAGGCACCTCAGCTACAAGTGATTTCCAGTTAACAATTTACACTAGTGCATAATTTCACAGCTGTAGCATGATGAGAAAGAATAATTTTGGCAGGAGAAAGAAACAGCTGTGATTTTTGAGTAGGCTGAGGCTAATTTTTTATTTGGGATAAAATTTGGAAAGTCTGGGGTAAAACATCTCCAGCGGGCACCCGAGACACCAAAGTTTATTGGGCCAAATCCTACATTGGTTTAAGTCTGCAGTTCTCCTTGCATTAAAGTTAAGCAGAATGTCACACTGCAGGCCTGTTGTATCACTTAGAGATGTTAAATACTGAATTATAAGCCCTGTATAAGTGAGTTACAAAACAGCATTTATAAACCTTGAAGTCTCCCTTTCTTGGTGTCCTCTTGTATGTGTGTGGGCAAGTGGTTTAATTACAGTGCATAAAGTGGAACGGCAGACAGAGACATCCAAATCAAAGAGCAAGCCCTGGCTGAACTTCATTAATAAACATAAATGCAAATAGGCACATCTTGTTTGTGACATGCCACGGTCTTTTCTGCCTTAGGTAATTTTACTCTATTCTCTGACATTTGCATAAATGTAAATCAAACCATATGACTTAAGCAGGTTTGTGATAGGGTAATCATATACAGAACTTCTTTCCATTAAATAATTCTCTTCATGCAGCCTTACAATGTTATTGTGAAAATCAGGGAGGGCTGGATCTCAGACAGTGAGAGCCTTTATTTAAGAACAGTGGAGGGAGCCCTGCCCTTTAAATAAGAGACATTCTTGGATCAGACACTGGCTGGCAGGATGGAAAAAAGGATGTAGCATTAACTTTCATTCCATTCCAAATAACCTGGAACCCATAAACCAGCAAGATTCTCTAATTTTTAATCTGCTCCTTTTCTCCATGTCTCTTCTTTCCATTTTATTTGGGAAATGTTAACTTTGAAATTTCATTGGCTTGCCATAATATCAAACAGGTCACCCCGGACAGATTCATAACTCTTGATGTACATAAAAACATCTTGATTAAAATCCCTGTGATTAAAAGGTTACTCCTCTAATTTTTCCCAGCCTGAACAGACAAACCACATGCAAAGAAGTGTCAGCTTATTTAGAGATTAAAATAATAATTAGTTTAAGAGGCAAAATATGAGCAACATTGTTTGAAAAAGAAAATCCATGTGTTGTTTAGAATTAGTTGCTTCTGTTTAAGCTTAAATGAATTTGTGTGGATATAAACTCTCTTTATTAAAAGTACATCCATGTTACAATAGAAATATAATGGATAATTCTCCCTCCAATTTAAAACAATAGCACTGAAGGCTCTAATTCCACAAATCCATTTTTAATCAGTAGCCAAAGCACAGATGTTTGATATTCCTCAAAGAATGAGGGAGTGCTTTATGTATGTAATGTCTTGTACGTGGTCAGTAATGAATAACACAGCCCAAATATGTATCTATGGACACCCAGATTTAGCACTTTACAGACTTACTTGTATGATGCTCTGGATGATCTGCCCTGCTGTAGCCATGAAATCTCATGGATTTCATTTATGATGAGGCCAGACCAATGTACTGAGAGCTAGAGCATCCATTTATCCATACTGTAAGAGCCCCTCTGGAAGCACAACCACATTGGTGCTTACACCAGATCCCAGAAAACCTCAGCTAGGTGTAAGAAACACTGAAGGCTGCATTCCTCAGGTCTGTTCCCTGAGTCCTCAGCCTGGTGAGACACCAGGGACAGCAGCAGTGTCCAGGAGTACCTGTTCTTGGGAAGGGGCCAGAGATCACATGAATACTTCAGGTAGGCGCCCACAAACATCATGCACTGAAAAAAGCACTACTCCAATAAACCACCCGTCAACAAAATGCTTCCCACAAAAGTCAGCTCTGGGCTTTAGTTGACCTTTTATCTTCCAGTGGTGTAAACTTTTTAAAATAATTTTGTAAAACTGGGCTGCTGTACAGGAATGGGACATATCCAGGATATATCATCCAAGTCTGTTAAAGAACATAGTCTAGATCTCAACTATTCAACTTTTTTATTCTTGTCCTCTGCTACTGGGATAAATGACATTCCCAAGGCTAATGGAAATGTAGGAACACTGGAAAACAAGTACCAAATTAATTTCTCAGACACCCTGTGCAGTACCACCAGTGGATGGAGAACAAAATGTAGGGCTTGTACCGCTGTCCTCCAGTGTATTTGGCCAAAAGTGCAATGCTGCAGTTAAACAGAAAATGCTGTTCCCAGGGCGGGGCTGGTATTGTAAAAAAAGAAAAACAAGGCGGAAGGATCATGGCTTCTGTTGCAGCAAGAACTGGGGTGTGGGAGTGGGGTACCAATATCTGCCAAGAGAAAAAAAAGAACAAAATTGGTGGGGAGAGAGAGATCATTTTAATTCTCTCAGAGGGTACTGTAAACAGTGGAGAAAGAAGGAAAAAAATGGAACTATAAAACAATACTTGGCAGCCAGCTTTGCAAAACAAACATATTTTCACAAAATCTTTCCCATCACTGCCACCAGCTTTAATAGGCTTTATTTGTCTGAGAGCAAGAAACCTTTTTTAATTGTCAGAGGAAAGGCGACGCTGCTTTGCACACTGATAGAAATTCCTGTTCTGAGCCCT
Organism: Brachypodius melanocephalos; assembly: GCA_013398615.1. Classification (NCBI taxonomy): domain Eukaryota; kingdom Metazoa; phylum Chordata; class Aves; order Passeriformes; family Pycnonotidae; genus Brachypodius; species Brachypodius melanocephalos. Next base: position 17,933,125 of record VZSR01003806.1, on the reverse strand, counting down.
ACTTCAACCCCACACTGCTCTCCATTCACAGTCAGGGAGAGGAATCCCTTCCCCCAGGCTGCAAAACCTGCAGCAGGGCTCCATCACCACTCTTCCCTGGACAGAATCAGCTGCTTCTCCTGTGGAAAAAGTTGAAATCCAGCAAGTTTCCTCTTCCTGTGGGTCTAATGGCCCATAACTGTCTGTCCAGGACACACTGCTGGCAAAGCACACAGCAGATCTCCACAAGGCACTAGACCTTGAAGCATATGACCTGTTGGAATCCAGCATAATTGGGAAAGCTTAATCCCCTCACCAGCTGGAAATGCAGTGCTCCTGATCTCCTCATGAGCAGTGCAGTTAGTTCACTTATATTTTTACTGCCTCATGTCAAACTGGTCAAAACACATGGAGTTGCTCAAGGGTCAAATTCTCCTCTCCTCATGTGCTTCAACTTGCTACATGGCCACAATAATGTACACAGGGAACTTTATTATGTCTGAGAATTAAATTAAAACTGGAAGTCTTGAGACTTTAGGTATGACTGGACACTGAAACCTCTGGTTTGTGACTCAGGGCACTGCACAGTCACAGCACCCCCATGTGAAAACATACCACTAACAATAAAAACTTGTTCAGCCTGAGAGCAATTCAGCACCAAACAACCTGGATGGTTCCCAGTCTCCAGGGATGACTTTATTTGACCTTTCAAGGTTTTTTTTTCTACTACTGTAGAAGCTCAGGGTTTTTTCTAGGAAGTAATAGAATAGGTTAAATTCCCCCTCTGTGTCACCACTGCTCATGACCTCAGCACAGGAGCTAAAGAGTAAATTTACTTGGAAACAATATGGTGTGGTACAGTCATCTGAGTATAAAGGCAGGAGCCAGGGCTGGGCTCTGCTCCCAGCTCTGACACTTACTTGCTGTGTGGCCTCAGACAAACCACTTAGTGCCTCTGTGCTTCCATTTCCCCTCCTTTGAAACAGAAATACTATCACTCACTGAAAACCCTTTTTTGAGGATAGCTTGATTACAGAGCTAATACACAACACTTTGAATACATTGTATACTATGTCATAATTATAATTTTCATTGCATTATATCTTCCACTGTAATGGCTAAAATACCAGATGTATAGAAAAGGATGCTGAAATTGGCAGCTATTGCATAGGAGGAGCAAGTATTACTTTGAAATTAAATTATTTGGGCAAACCAACAGAGTCCACCTACATTTTTACCTTAAAACTGCTGAAATTGTAATGAAAAGCAGCATCTAATGACACTTTGCAACACACTTCTCCTGCACCTCCTGAAAGCATCCTGCAAACGCTCTCTGCAGAGGCCACAGCACCTCTGTTCCCTCTTTGATTCACCAGAGCATTTCAGTGGGGAAGTGAGCGCCCACCCAACAGCTCGGACCTGTGAAGAGAGTAATTTTCTCAGGCTCCGAGGTCCTTTGCTGGTGGCAGCACTGGGGTGTGGCCACTTCTCGCCCCGCTCAGCCCTGACTGATGTGCTCTGTCTGCAGAGGGGCGCCGGCGCACCGGAGCGGTGGGAGGTAAGAGGAATTAAGGTAATGCATCAGTGGTTGCCAGTGAAAGAGATTGGGGGGGTAAGAAAAAAAAAAGGAGGCAAAAGAAATATACTATTTCAATCAAAGTCTGAAATTTGTAGAAGTGGTTTTGGTCTCAATATAGAAAAAATATTTATCCAAGAAACTCCTACTCGGGTGCGAACATCCTACTTCTAGTGGGATTTTGTTTGGCAAAGTGCTGTGAAAGACTGGAAGCTAATACAGAACATGTCTATAAACAAATATATTTATTTAGTACAGATTGACACATTCACTAGAGTATTCCAGTGATTACACGTGTAAAACTATTTCCTATAGTGGTTTCCTTTTGTGATTCTGCTAATTTATTCAATCCACCCCATTTTCATGCACTGAACGTTATGAGACATTTCAGCCACCCAGATTGAAATGCATTTGGAGACTACATGCCTGTTTTTTCATTTCATCATCTACACATAACTATTTGGTGATATTAGGAATTTGAGCTCAAATGGAAGCCAACCAACATTTTAATAGCTTAAAAATCACACAAAATGAAGTCTGCCCTGAGGTTAATGAATAAGAGCCAAATCTTAAGGCTCTTGCTCAGTTTTTGCTCACTCCTTATTCAGGGAAAAGTTGAATCAATTGTAGTTGGACTGATTAAAACCAGAAGAACATACATTTGGACCTTTCTCTCAGGTAAAACTGAATAAATTACCTAGGATTAGGCTGCAGAATGGCATCCAATCTATCTTTCACATGTATTTCTGCAACATGCTGGAGAAAAAATCCAAGTGCTGAGGTAGTTTAACCAGTTAAACCAATATTTTAGCAGCAGAATAAATTATTATACGCTACCAGGTTTTATGACATTTATATTAGAAATAGCCCTGAATCAAAATAAGTTTCCTGGTCCCTCCTGAACTTCTGAAAATCAGGATCAAATCCAAACTTAAAAAATGTTTCACTAAGTATGAAAGTCAAATGCCTCTATCCTTCAAAACAACACTCCATCCTTAATTTGAACGTTAATCCAGGCATGTATTGATACAGGCATTTGATTTTTGATGACAGCAAGCATTTATAATTTAGGAAATTAAAAATTATTCTTTAATTACATGCAGGATGTCCTACTCGTTATGCAAAGAACGCAATATTCGTGTAAAAAATACAAAGCAGAGCAGTTAATTGCTTTGAACAGTTAACACTTCACTAGTAATTGGTGATAATCACAGAATGATGCTTCTCCATTAAGGCACAGCCCATTTAAGTATCAGGCCAGTCTTGGCAAAGTAATGACACATTTATCCCATTCAAGCCAGACTTAAGCATGAGGATTTGGAAAAGAAAGGAATATGAATGACTGATTTCTTCAATATATGCAAAGCAAATAGAAGAAGGGAAAAATAGGTAACAAGAATGAAGTGGTCATTGTGTAGATGTGGCACTTGGGGATTGGTTTTAGTGCTGGGCTTGCCACTGCTGGGTTAATGGTTGGATTCAACAGTCTTAGAGAGCTTTTCCAATCTAAATGATTCTATGATTTGTGAAAAACACCAGATCCCAACTGGGTCTGGCTGACAGTGGCCCTGCTCGCTACCTCCCGCAATTCGATCTCAATGCTGGATTAGGCTGAGCACGAGGAGCTGGACTTGGGCATGGCTTTGTTTGCAAAGGCATGAGTTGGGACATGTGAAGAGGGCAGTCTCCTCTTGGCCACCACTCATGCTGCAGGGCCTGGTCCTGCTCTCCCCAGCACTTTCTACTGCAGGACAGATCAATTCCTTCCTATGTTTAGTAGGGTCTGACGAGCACAAAGCATGCCAGTGGAACATCGGGAGTGTGGGAATGCTGCCCAAAGCCTCACAGGCTCCTGAATTGGGCAGCCTGCACAGAGAGCCTTCACTGCACTTTGAGAGAGCTGCGGGCAAGTCATGAGCTGCAAGAATGCGCCAAGGAACTTGGGATCCCAAGGAAGGGAAGGCTTTTCGTTACACTATACTTTTTAAATGGCATTATATCCACAATCATATGTTGGAAAAGCTGCTTCACAAGTGGACACGGACTTCAAGTCTCTCTAATGTACAGCTCAAGTTATCTTTAATCTTTCTAAATGTCTTTCTGTCCATCTGTTTCTTACCTGCCTATCATCTTGGCCAAACGGGTCATCCCAGGGACATTGGATGGTTGCTGAGAATACCAGGATTCCAAAATGTCTTTCCTAGAAGTAACTAAAAATTTCTTTTGGTAGTTTCTGACTGATTGGTTGTAGGTGGGGGGTGAGCACATACTATTTACTTTATGAAGCAAATGAATTAACTCGGCAGACTCAGAACCTTCATGCTATACCCCCCCTACAAAGACCTCATTTCACATGTCACTTCCTATGGCACATGTTACTTAAATGAAATTTATTTTGAAATGCAAGGACAGACCAATGCCATCAACAATATCTCAGTGGTCTGACCCATCACATCAAACTCTCTTTTCTTCTTTACCACGTCTCATCTTTTCCCCTTGTATCCAGTTTAAGAGCAGACACACATTTATATGCACATCTATGAAAGTGATACTCATCTGAAGACAAACTGGGCAGGCCACGAGATTCTTCTGGCTGAGTGCCATTGTTCAGTCTCTATATATGGGTTTAGGAACAGAGAGATGGATTATTCGCTTGTAACCTCACCATGGGCTTTTCGTGATATCACAGCCCATATTTTTTTAATAACATCGAGGAATATTTAAATCCTGTATGGAAGTTTTTTCATACGTTTTTCTTTGATGTTAGAACATTTTGATTTGTGTGCATGCTGACACCAGAACATCTCGATTACTGCATGTTCATTTATCAGAGAGTGCGGGGTCGATCCAGTTTGGATGTGCAATTATTGCCTCAAATAGATAACACGGGCTAATCATGCTGACAGCAACATCCCCACTTCCAGTGGCTGGAAATAAAAGAACACTAAATAATTACTATAAATTAACAGTTAGTTGGTTCTCATTAATTGTTATTGTTAACTAAAATAATTAAAGAGTTCCTATTTAAAAAAACCAGAAAGGTGGTAGGGCAGTAACTGAGTCCCAAACCTAGAGCACATTGCAGTTCCTGGATTTAAAGCTAATGGGACCCAGTGGATCCAGGCTTCAGCAAAGAGAAAGCTGTTGTCTCCATCACATTATTTATTGTAATGGTGTAACTCCTTTTTCCTTTGTTTCTCCTTTTTCCTTTGTTTCTCCTTTTCCCCCCAGCAGAATGGCAGTTGCTAAGACTGGAATGCAAAATCCAGGTTTTTATCTCTCCAGTAGCTCTGAATTTCCTGGATTTTGTGAAATGAAATTAGACCCCGAAGTCACTTATGTGCATTTTGTTTTGGGTACTTGACATTAATTTTTAGGTTGCATCACTGACATCAATCAGCACTGCTCTCAGAGGACTAGAGTTAAGGGGCCACAATAAAAGGGCATGATATTGTTTCTTTTGTTTTATTTTTGGAGCACTTTGACTACTCTATACTTTTCCAGTGGATGTTACATTCTTTTTGGGTGAGACAGTTTAAAACATTACTGACTGTCTCATTTAAAAGAATACTTTGGCATTACAGTGAATGCCTGGCTCCAGAGGCTGGCTCAAGGCTGGTAAAAATTCAAGTTGATACCTTTTGTCTATGTAACACTTTGAAGAAACTATGAAATGACAACACATTTATTTAGAGAGAGCCCTGCTGCCCATTACAGATGTTTCCCATATGGTAAGGGGAAGGTTGGTCCCTTCCCCCTCCACTCATCAGTGTTCTCACATCGTGGCAGGAATCTACAAAGACAACACGGCTGTAAATGACACCACACAGAAGCCTCCAGCAGCACGTACTGCCAGGCAAGAAGCTGATTTTCACTGTCAGAGCATGAATACACTCCACTGCAGCTCATTGATGGGGAGCATTTTGACTCTTCAGCTTCCTGTTTCATCAGTGTATGGCACAGAAACCCTGGAGTAAGTGGCCAAGAGAAGTCAGACTAGGTTTCAAATGCTAAAATGATGAGATGGAGAAGACAGATTAAATCAGTAGATTACTGCAGATTATCATCCTGCACCAACTGGTGGGCTCAACACCTTCTCCCTCAAACCCTCATGGGTGGGAAGAAAAATTCTAACACAAGATCATGATTTTTAGGGAAGAAGAATCTGAGGCATTTCAGGGGGCTAAGACCTATTTTTGGACACTGGGACATAGTCACACACATATCTTCATAGGTAGGTCTTGAAAACATACAGTCATTGGGGCCTGTTGCCCCATATTTTGCCAAGGAGTTCATCACCCCAGCTGTACTCAAGATGTTCATAAATCCCAATATTTTTTGGATGCTGGAGCTATTCTAACACTCAAGTCTTGAATGCAGGTGTGACTTTATAAGAGTTTAATGTGTAATTGAGACATTTTGTCATCTCATCCCCTCCTTTCCTAAATCACAAAGTTATCTTATTTCAAAAGGAAACTTCAAAATAAATACGAACCTGAACATACATGGAGTTTGTGATTTAAAAATAAAACAAACTTTTTTGCCTATTTCCCTACACTTTTGGTTTTAGACGAGGTATGGGACCATCTGGGCTAGTCTATATTTAATTTATAATGGACCATTGTTTTCTCATGCCAACCAATCTAAGTAATATACATACATACTAGTTTTGCCATTGGTTATTATATATTTTTGCATAATAATAATATAATATCTAACATTTCTACAAAATAAACACTAATACTGAGATTTTGAAAAACAGCTACCAATCAGCTGGCTGTTTCATCAGTGGCTATGTGGCTAAAACCTTACATAGAGTAAGAAATAAACCTTGAATAATATCTAGTTAAATGTTTCTTTTTTGCTTTTTCATTATTACTTTCTTCTCAGCTTTCTAAAAGGTGCACCACTATTACCTCATTTCTTAAAAAACTACAGGATATTCCCTAATAAACTGAATAATTTTCATGTTTTTCTCTCATATTTTCCTGTTCATCTTTTCCTGTTCCTCACAACAGCATTTCTTCCTAGTTTTTTATTACCAGCTCTACTCTGCTAAACTTTAATTAAATCTACCCTTCTATTTATCTGTCTTTTCCCTCCAGTTCAGTTTATCCACCCTTTGGTTTCCAGCCCATTCTCCCATCTTTCCATAACTCATCATTTCCACTCTCTTTTGACCAGCCTATTTGTCTCTGCTGTTTTTCTTTACAATCTGATTTCTACAGGTCCTTGTCTCTTACCAATATCATCTCCTCTCTAGAGATGTAAAGGGCTTCTGTGTCTTAAAATAATTCCATCCAAAATTTACTTCATCCTTTCCAACCACATTAGGGGTTTACAAATGTATCTGCAGGTGTTGTAGAAATTGTGAAAAAACAGATCTACTGCTTGTTGTAGGACACAAGAAGAGTTTTGGCAATGCCAAGGAGGGCATTGCCCACACAAGAGAGAAATTCAGTGCTTGTGAATAGGAGCAGGAGAATTCTAAACACCAATGTGGAGCAGCCAGCAGTTGTCACTCAGGGCACAACAGAGCCCTCAAAAGCTTGGGGGAGCTTTCCTATTTCCCACAAGCTGAAGTCCAATCTTGGATATTAAATATAAATGAAGCATGTTTTTTTGTTTGTTTGTTTGTTTTGGTTTGGGTTTTTTGCTTTTTGTTGGGTT
>VZSR01003806.1:17910779-17925716 GCA_013398615.1 Brachypodius melanocephalos | reverse complement strand
TTTTTTTTTTTTTTTTTTTTCTTTTTCCCTGTAATCATTCAGTTTGCTTAAGGAGAAAAAAAGTAAGAAAGAAAGAGGAAAGAAAGGTCACTTGCCACTTGGGGTCAAAGACAAACCTGCTGGTGTCCAGTCCATTGTAGAAATTGCTCAAAACCACTTCACCTTTGTGGGAACATTTTCCTGCTGAAAGGCTGAGCTTTCTAACCCAGAAATGGTGATATGAGGTTTGCTGAGATTGGATGAACTTGCAACAATCTTTACCACCAAACTTATATTTATTCTAGATTAATTGGTGTCACTTAATTGCTCCGTATTTCCTTTATTTGTCTTTAGCTGGGCATGATTCAACTAAAAAGCATGACTGAGTCTCACAGAGCCCCTAGCAAACGAAAAGATACTGCAGCAGAAGGTGTTTTGGGGTGATACTTATTCCTCCAGGGGTGCTGTTGATGGGGTGAATCATTGATCGTGACCCACTGTGAACCACTGATCTCTGTAGGGGGAGGAAATTCTTTAATCCTCAAGAAAACAACCATTTTTTGCTGTGTTCCATGTGGTACTTCCAACAGGTGTTACAAAGCAATAAAGCAGACAACAACATGTAACAGATAAACAAATTAATGGATAAAAAGACAGACGAGTAAAACATCTTGGTCCTGATCTGGGGAGGAAGACAGCTGCAGCTTTGGCTTTTGAATTGACTGGGCCAGGGAGATGAACAGGGGGACATTTTTGACTTGTGGGCAAATTTTATCAGGCACCAGGCAGAGTCAACAACCACTTACTCACAGGCCACTTGCCCGGTCCGAAAAGGGAACAATTTTCAGTCTTTGACAGATTGGACTTGAACAGGCACCAGAAGTGAAAGCATCTATTGTTAATTATCCATCCCAGCTCCAAGACTTCCAATTTCTCATTTACCATGTAGCCTGTTCAGAGAAGGTTTGTCAAGCAACAGCCTCTCTAAACAAATTACATTGGAATTACTTATACTGTGCCACATACTTGACTTGCTGTTCCAGAAAGACCCACATAATAAGTTTCTAACAAGGACACTGGTTATTAAAGCACTCTCAATTTTCTAGGTCAAAGAGGTGAAAGGCAAAGTGAAAATAATTGAAACAAAATATTCTATAAATCATGGGTGTTTGCTTACACACACACACACACAAAAAAAAGAAAAAAAAAAAAGAAAAAAAGAAAAAAGGGTATGAAGAGACCTGCTGCTACACTAACCAAAACCCAGCTAGCTATTTTGAATTACCGTGTTCTTGAGGAAAGCAAAATTTAAGGCGCCAGAGTTGGCTTTTGGAACTACCCAAACAGTTCAAAACCAAACAGAGCTTAGCAGCAACTGGATCCTTCTTTCTTTTCCCACTTCTTCCGCCAAAATGTGTAAGACAGACATGGCAAAGAAATACATTGGTAATGCATGCTGTTCCTTTTTTATCCACTTAAATGTGAAAAGTAGATACCTTTTTAAAAATATATGTTTGCTAAGGTAACCCAGGGATTTAAACTGAGTTGTGCAAAAGTTCTTAATGCATTTTGTGAAGAGGAAATTTTTAGAATTGCCATCTGTATCTCCTGCTTTCAAGAAACATTAAGATCTGAGCTTTCTGAAAATAACCTTGCATCATCTCAGTATATTTTGAGACATTCTTTTGCATAGTGTTGCATCTTTATATTAGTACACAAGTACTAATTAGTACACAATTTTTTTGCTGCAGTTTTCTTCTTTAGGAGACACACCTTATTTATCAACTTCTTTAATGTGTTTGAATCCATAATTACTGTGAAAACTAACACAGTTTATCCATTTTTTTCAAGGAATGTGGTTTTTCAAGAATACAGTTAGAAACATCTCTCATTTCTTAGTTTTGTAAGTTTTTACCTGTCATAAAATGATGATTTTTCAGTGGTTGAGTAAAACTCATTGAGAATGCATACGTGCTTGAAATACAATCATGGAATCACTGAATGGTTTGGGTTGGGAAGGACCTTAAAGATGATCTCATTCCAACCCCTTGCCATGGGCAGGGACACCTTCCACTAGACCAGGGTGTTTGTTGATTTAACAATAAAAAGAAAAAATGAAGGGGCAGATTGAAGACCTAAAAGGAGGGCAAAGAAGCTGCAATCTGCCTTCTGATTTAGGGCATGCACCAGCCCAGTACGAGTGACACAGTGAAATCAGAAGGAAGTGGGTAAGAAGAGCTGTGGATGCTCCCATCCCATCAAGACTCAGAGCAGTCACTGTTGGTGGGCTACAGGGACCCCCAGATGTGATCCTGCCCCCACCCCATACTTCCTGGCAAAAAAAAAAAAAAACCACAAAACAAAAAAAAACCAGTTGGGGTTAGCTGTGGTACCACTTGCCTTCCTTCTGGGTAAATCCAGGGGAGGAAGGGATCAGGATAAATTATAGGTCCCTGCAAAAGCTCTGTGTGTTTCTGCTGACGCCATCTGGAAGCAGTGTTAATGCCACTATTAGTGGGGGCGTTACTACAGAGGATCTGCCGCCTCTATTGAAACCAGCCATGCTGTGTGCTGGCTCAGGATGCATGTTTGCTCTAATTTCCTCCCTGACTTTTCATTCCTAAAGCTGTCAATAACCCGTTAACCTTCCTGGCATTGAAACTCTAAAACCAAGTCCTCTTTCAGCTCTGATTTTGAATCCCAGTTGTGAGAAGCAATACCAAAGGCTAAGTTTACAATACACTGTTGGCCTAATCTAAATGATGCTATCAGTGGGGGGGATTTTTTTCTTGCTGATACAACGTGATATCCTAAAATTAATTCCTTGATTTGATGGCAGAATACAAATGCTCTTTACCAGTAACTGACAGCTCCTGCAGATTCCAAAGGCCAGAAGAGTCCTGTGTTCAGGGGAATTGCTCACACTCAGTTCATACAGTTTAAAGTCAGAAGAGAAAATTAGATCATCTAGTCTGACCTCCCGCATACCACAGACCACAGAATTTCAGCCAGTTGCCTTTATTTTGGGCCAGTAACCAGTTTAACAAAAGCATATTTTCCAGAAATTCATTTGACCTCCACTTGGAGTCATCAAGAACGAGACAATGCAGAACTTCAGTTGGTACTTTGTTCCACTGTTAATTGCCTTGTGCCTTATTTCTAAGTTGAATTTCTCTGGTATTACTTTTCTACATAAATACAAGTTGCAAGAACAGCAATTACAATTGTCTCCACAATAATGGTTAATGTGAAAAGAGCATGTCCAAGTGGGATGCTAAGAAGCATTCTGGCCACATGCACAGAAATATTTAAGTACCAGCTGATCCAGATGAGCCCATTATTGAATGTACCGAGATGTCTGAATCAGGTACAAAAGGATCCATCTATGGTAATATTTTAGTTTGGATCAGGGGTGTCCTTTTGAAACAAATCTCCCATTCATCCTCACTCACTGCACATAATTTTGTACTGTAGCATGATTTCAGAGCACACCATCTGTTTTTTGGGGGGGTAAAAGCAAATCGAAAGATGCACTCCAAACAGGCATTTGGTCAACCAGGCTAGATTGGACCTAGTGCTAGACTGAAAGTAAACCCTACTGAAATGCTCATTGTGTGCATGGATGGTGAGCACTAACTGTTTTCTACACATCTGCTCCTATTTGTACTGCTGGCAAAAGCACACAATCATGGAAATATAGACTGGCTTGTGTTGGAAATGACCTTAAAGTTCCAACCCCTCTGCCATAGGCAAGGATACCTTCCACTAGATCAGATCACTCAGTCACAACCTGTTTCCTAGAATTCCTAAAGTAGTCACAGTCTAATTCTCCTCAACTTTCAGCAACCTCATGCCAGCAGCAGTAGAGAATAGAAAACCAGGATTTAGCAAATAATTTCAGAAGAACAGTAATAGATGGAGTTGATTTAGTTGAACAATAGGTGGGTATTGATCCATAATCTGAAGAACAATGGCAGTGATCAAAAGGTACTACAGTCAAGAGAATTCCTTTTAATTTTTCCAGTAGTATCCTTACTTTTAGAAAATAACAAATATTGTAGACAAATTCACCTGGCTTATCCTGAAAAGATGAAGCCAAAACCTAAGGGGTTCTAGGAGAACCACCAGGAAGAGATAATGGGAGAAACTGACATGGAAAGAGGACAACAAACTTGGCCTAAGAAACTACAGAATTCATGATTCAGAAATGGCTATTCCACAGTGTTTCAGAGATAATTTGGCTAGTTGTTCTAACTCTGTGTTACCAGAAAATGACTTTCAGTATATTATCCAAGGGAACAACAAAGTAACATCTTCAGAACTTGCATCCATTTATCCAGCCCAGAGACACAGGCCAATTAAGCACTTTATGCTAAAGCAGGCTTAAAATGAGACAGGCATTTAAGACCACTTAAAGAAGTTGTTTTTTGTGGCTGCCAGACCAGCAGTGCCATTCTCAGAAATCTCAGTTTCTGCATGGGGCAGAAACTACCAAGAAGTGGCCTACGAGCAGCAAGAAGATGGACAGATCAATGGCCTTTCAATTTGTTGTTGTTGTTGTTGTTGTTGACAAAACCTACTGGAGAGAGTATAAAAGCCAATGCATGAGTGACCATGGCAAACCAAGATTTATTATGGAGCTCTTGAGGGAAGTGATTGGCACAGCAGAAGTAGGTCTTAGCTCACCACAGTTTTCTACATTTTTCAAATCGCAATTCCTGTAAGTATTCCTTCACAAGAGTTGAAAGGCAGAAGACGTATCAGATTGGCCAGTATGACCCCTTTTATATCTCAATTGATAATTATCCCATCTCTTCAGAGCAAAATAATAGCATATAACTTCAATAAAGGGAGTTAATAGAAATTTCAGCTTGCATTTTCAGAAGAGCACAACTGCTCATTACCTTTTTTATAAAAAAAAGAAAAATCTTCCATTTTCTTCTAATATTTGTAACTTTACAAATGATTGATCCCTTTCTCATTTCTTTTATTTTTGGGATTTCTCTTTTCTGGGATGAAGAAATAAAGCATTGAAATATTCCAAAAACAATGGAAGTACTTGTCCCAGCCAGGGCCAAGTACCAAGACGAAACACACAAAAGCTTTGCTCTCAGCCTCCCAGCAAAGGTTTGTCAATCCTCAAGTCTGAAATACACTTTGGAAAAGTGCAAATAGAGTTCATGCTGATCTAATCAAGGACTTTTATGGACATCCAGGACAGGAAATACATGCTAATTTAAAATGAGATTTTAGGTTTTTCACTGTCTGTGAAGGTAATTAACATCTACAACTTCTTTTCAAAATATAAACTTGGCCTTTGAATACTGATACAACTGAAAGAAAAAAGAAATTCCCAACAAAATGCGGAATCCAAAAAGAATAACAAGGTGATTTTGAAATCCTTGTAAGGTTCCGAGAAGTCTCCTTGGTCTTTGACTCTTTGGCTGCTGATGCTGGATATATGCAAACAGTAATCAGTTCCAGGCCTGCAGTAGCAGTGCTCACTCATAATAGAATAAAATTATAGCTTACATAGGAACTCAGAATTGAGAGAAATCTCTGACTATTTGGCAAAGAAAACTATCAGGAAAGCAGAGGGGTGGAGAAGAAAGGTTGCAAGGAATAAGAAAAGAAAATTATACTGTTCAGACTAATTACACAACATAGAACAGAAGAGGGGCAGAAGGACAGCAGCAGCAGAAGGATTACAAAGAAAGCTCAAGAATAAACAGATGTGGCACAAGTCAAAGAATCTGACAACGGGGACATTCAGAGATCCTGATCCACACATCATTACCCACAGAGAAATGTCCCTGCCACTGAAGTTACATTTTCACCAGCAGATCAACACATTGTCTGATGGACTGGCACACATAATGGCAGTCTTCAAAATGTAATTCAATATACTCCTGTTGCCACTGGAAACCTCACCTTCTTACCCAGTCCCTGCTAATGCAACCAGTTGGCCTGGAAGGATGCCATGTGTGATCATCTCCTGCATTGCAGCTTTCTTTGTTAATGCTGGAAATGAAACCTCAGGCATGATAATACCAAGAGTTAACACACACCAGCACATCTATGCCAGCTCAAACCAGTTACATTTTTCTGATTTTGTGGTGGTTTTTAGTTTTCCTTCTCTCCTTCCACCTCCTCTGATCAAGGACACACATGGATACCCAAAAGCAGCAAAGCCTTTCTACCAAAATTACTCTCCTTTAGTAACGAGACCACAAAACGCTGAAACACACAACACTGTCTGCCACCACCCTACTCTGGTTGATTGTCTTTTAATAGCTACAATAACGTTGTGCAAAGGAATAATATTCCACATCCTCAACTCACTGGTGAAGGGTCTGGAGCACAATCTGATGAGGAGCAGCTGAGGGAGCTGGAGGGGCTCAGCCTGGAGAAAAGGAGGCTCAGGGGGGACCTTCTCACTCTCTATAACTCTCTGAACAGGAGACTGGAGCCAGGTGAGGGTTGGGCTCTTCTCCCAAGTAATAAGTGACAGGACAAAAGAAAATGGCCTCAATTTGCAGCAGGGGAGATTTAGCTTGCACATTAGGAAAAACTTCTTTATGAAAAGCGCAAAGCACTGGAACAGGCTGCCCAGGGCTGTGGTGGAGCCACCATCCCCGGGTGTATTTAGATGTGTAGATGTGGCACTGAGAAACATGGTTTAGTGATGGATTGACAGCGCTGGGCTCCTGGTTGCACTCGATTATTTTTGGGGTCTTTTCCAATGGAAATGATTCCATGACTCTCCTAGGCAGTACATGGACAATCCCAAAGGGAAGTGTGCCTTAGCTGAATCTGCTACTTTATGACTCAAACAGGAAGTTCAGTCCCCTTTTCTTGTACCTTTTTATTTTTGAAAGGCTACCCAAACAGTTCCAAGCTGAGTTGAAGCAAAGTTATTGATGTCAAGAAGCCAAGATCTTTCGCCATGCCTTGCTGAACGAGGAAGGAAGAAACTGTTTGTGCTCAGTTGTCCTTTGCCTCTCCAGGCTAACTTTAAGCCAAAGAAGCAGGAAGAGGAGAAAGATGAATAAGTGAAAAGGGATAATGTTTATCTTTTAACAAAATCACAATGTTCTGCTCCTAGCTCTAGCAGCCAAGACTCACTGTTGCATCTTTAAGACAGATAGTCTCTTCTCTGAGAGACGACAAGCTAATTATACCCCTCCTGCCAGAGGGAACTCACACATGCAAACCATTATGTAAAATATAATTTTTTTCTTTAAGAATACTCAAGATCATTAGACATGGTTTTTCAATGCTAGAAAATCAAGCCAAAAATGAAAATAAACAGTTTCAAGTATTCGCAACGTAATTCCCTCATGCATTTATGGAAATATAGTAAAAAGTGCCTTAAAAATGTGGTTTGACATTTCATGCTGCTCTGTTTTTCTGTTTTTCCAGTTCTCAACATTTGCCCTCTTGTCCTGTATCATTTCAGTTCCATGGCACTTTGAAAGAGATGATGATGGCAGCCTTTGTCATTTCTACAGTGCTTTTCAGCCTTGTTTCAATGGGTGGGTGACAGGAAACATCCCAAGGACTTGGCATAGATAACAAAAATGCTTTATAAATTCTACTCTGCGTAAACCAAATGTGAATTCATTGTATGCAAACACAGTAGCACCATTCCCCAAGATAATTACAGGTCCAGCATTGCTTCCCTAAAAATGGGCTTTGGTAAATTCAGGTTAAATCAACTTAATTTAACAGGGAAATATCATCCTTTTTGTTTTTTCTGAGCTGCCCTTCCTCCAGAAGGTTTTCTAAGTACACTATCACCTTCAAGAGCACTTTAAGACAAACATGGAGAAATACGGAAAAAAATCCCAAGTCTGGCTATGATGATGTGACATGGCTTCATCTCTTTTTCATGCAGGCAGAACCGAACTCCTGCCTATCTAAACTAGTTGGTATTTTAAAGGTTTTGTCCAATATATAAAGCACGGGACTATTGACAAACCAAACACCATGGTCTAATGGATTAAGCAAGCAACTGCATGCCACAAATTCCTAAATTTTAATCCAGACTCTCTTAGTGCTCACCTTCTTGTCCATAAAATTGAGATAATATTTATCCTCTACTTCATAAGGGTGTTGTGAGAGTGAGTAAATGTTTGGACAGCTCTTCAAAAGGTCAAGTCCTAACCAGGCACCTGTATTTTACTGAAGTAAACTGTTTCCTCAGATTCCCATGATATGATCACGGCACCTTCTCCAGAGCTTCTCAGATTGTTTCAAAATAACCATCCACATTCATACCCATCCACATGCATAAATCACAGAAAGGTTTGGGTTGGAAGGGACCTTAAAGATCATCTCGTTCCAGTCACTCTGTCTTGAGCAGAGACAAAATTATTTACTGAACCAAGGCTTAAGAGTAATCTCACCTGTAAACTCATGTATATAAATTATCCCCGTCACACAAATAATTCAAAAAAAGTACATGCTAAGAAACTTTTAATTCATTACTGAAGCAGAAGTGCCACGTCCCAAGGTGTTGCTAATGCCAGTTGATTTTAAAATTGTCATTCAATATCTGAATTGCAAAAACATATAGAGTGGAAAAATAATTTATTTTAAAGAAAATATTTTAAGAACCACTTTCATCTAGATATGTCAGCAACTGATGCTCTGTAAAGGTTTAAAATGAAAGCTTTAAAAAAATCCCCTGCTTTATTAGAAGGGCAATTCCTGAGACTTGACACACTGTATAATCCCATCAGTGGTCAGTTCTCAACAAACAAGTCACACATACAGAAAAAAATACTCAAGACCAAGGCAGGAGGCAAAAAGAGGTTAAATCGGTCACAAGCCAGGTTTTTCCTCAGTTTTAACTCATAAGTGATGACATAAAACCCAGAAAAAAACCCAGCTCCAACTTGAAAATGATTTAAATTTGCCAGGTCCAGCCATTTCTGGAAGCGAGCCAGCCTTAATTTGGATGTAGGCTTCTCAAAATTTGCACAGCTCTAACTTTAACCTGCTGCAGCCTAAAAAGTGGACCTGGTGAAGAAACACACAAAAAATATTCCACATAATTCTACACAAGTGATGGTCTGTTCTCTCCACGTATGCGAGCTCAGGATCGGCTGCTTCGTTCCAGGAGTGGACGGTGCCGTGTCTTTATGAGCAAAACTGTCCACCTTCAAAATTCCTTCTGTACCAATCTAATGCTGCATGAGGATAATGCTCACAAGAGGGAATAGGACTTGTTTTCCAGGAGGGAATATTTTCAGAGCCGAGCTTGTAATTTCTATTTGCAAATCTCCAAATTCAACAATTTCTCAGCCTCTATAAACTTGCAGATGGAAAGATCCTGTATTTGGAATAAATAATGTCTGAGCTTCACCTTCATTACAGGGCATTTTCTGTTAGAAGAGTGCTATATCCTGGCTCCTGAAGTACACAGAAGCCCTTTGTGGTAAAGCTATCACACTGGGCTGCTCCAAGTGTGCAGCTAAGGAGGTTCACATTAGTAGTACCATGGAAGGATTGAGGGGAAAAGGAAAAAGAAAATATAATGACAAGTATCGGTTGGGAATGCTGATAGCTCTCTCAGGATCCTGCCTAAAAATCAAGGGTATGTTTTTATTTTAATATGTCAAAATGAACTTTTGTACTTGTTAAAAAACCCTCAACTTTGAAACATAAGTACATTTATCTTTTTACTATTTTTCCAGCCCTTTCCCCAGAATCTGCTGGTTATTAAAACACTGCTGTGTAAATGAAAGTGGTTCTGCTTCATAACTTGCCTTCTCTTTTCCCTATGTACACACACAATGAGGTCATTATTTGCTGATTACGCTCATTCTCACAGGGACAGTCTTTGATGTCAAACAGCAAGTGATGTGACTTCATTGTAGGTATCCAGACCACAGAAGGACTGTGTGAAAACATTACCAGTCCACGTGGGAGATATCCAGGGCCTGGACCAAAAGCCAATAGGAGCTTTGGAGCAGGTCATCAGGAACAAATAATAGAGACCACACTGGGGCACACAAGAACATCCATTGCAGCCACACAGTGTTTGATCAGAAGATCTCAAAGCATGGTTTGACATCAATCCTCCCACCCATGGAATCACAGAATGGTTTTGGTTGGGAAAGACCTCAAAGTTCATCTATTTCCAACCCTCTGCCATGGACAGAGACACCTTCCACTAGATGAGGTTCCTCAGGGCCCCATTCAACCTGGCCTTTAATGAAATTAACAAAGACAAAAGATGTTGTTATAGAAAAGCAAAATGGAAAAAAAAAAAAAAAGGTAACATCAACATTTGCAGTTCAGACAACCCTGAGTTAAGCAACCCTGATGTCTGCAGTGTGCAGAAACTACTATTATTAATAAGCATCATGTGGAAACAGACTCAAGTTGTGCCAGGAGAAGTTTAGATTCTAGGAAAAAACTTCACAGAAAGGGTTGTGGAACAGGCTGCTCAGGGAATTGATGCAGTTACTATCCCTGGAAGTCTTCAGAAAATGCGTGGCTATGGCACTTGAGGACATGGTTTAATGTTGAAACTGGTCATGCTGGTAGGTGGACAGTTAGATTTGATGATCTTAAACCTTCTTCCAGCATCAACAATTCTGTGATTCTATATAACAAGATGCATCAGACACTGAGTGCTGTTGAAGAGAATCTGACATGCCAGTTTTTCAAGACAACTGGAATTTCTATATTTCAGTAGTTAAGAATGACTTATTTATAAAATAGAATTGTCCCCATAAAGCCACTGAGGCAAACATACCTTTTTCATAGTTCAAACAGCACATGGTAACCCCATGAAACCATGTCTGTGGCTGCTCTGATGGCCAGGGTTTAAGACTTAAGCTTTAGAGCAGTCAATATATTAAGAATTGACCTCAAGTTCAAACAGTCTCAGGGAATATTCCTGGACCCTCAAAAAACCCCTTTATACTTAAACCAATTTACTAGCCCCAGGAATACTTTTGGCAAGGGGCAACTACCATTTCCCAATGCCAGGACACGATTCAGAGGTATCTGGAGGCCAGAAGAAGCCATCCTCAAAAGGCAGTGTGGTGATGGCCAGCCTATTTTGGAGAATAAGAAAATGGAATAGTATGAGCATGGGTCATGCCATGCTTGTTAGCCTGACTGTCAGAGAGCATAGACACAGTTAATCTCCTGGTACAGACATAGCTTTATGCAGTCAGCTCCTCTGAAAAACCTCAGCCCAGATAGCTGGAGACGTGTCCTAATTGAGTAGCTAATAATCACAGTGTCAGCCAGCAGACTTTCTACCTTAAAAGCTACTACTTTAATAGCCATACTAGAAATACGCTTTGGTGCAGGAGTCAAATGTGAGGCAAAACAGGTATCTTTGTGTTGCCATGCAGGCTATGCTTCTATGCTGATAAGGTCCTGTTTCACTAACGATGGGGAAAAAATAGCCTTCACTTCCAGAAAAGCTGAGGGCTTTATCTGACACAGCCTCCCAGGAAAGCAGTGTCCTTGCGCCTCAGGATGGGCAGGCAGCCAGCTTGGGCTAAACTGCCTACAAGAGAGAAGACATAATATTACAGTTAATATCAGAAAACACTGTAATTTGCTTTTTGCTTACAATTTTATCTGACAAAAACAAGGCAGTTGAGGAAAAAGAAACAACAGAAGGCGTGCCTGGCCGCTGGCTACTCCTTTGGCCTGTCTAGCAGGGAATGCTCAGAGCAAACTATCACAGGGATGATAAGGACAGGAAAAACAAAAACTTTGGGCTAAGATAGCTATTCATCAGGATGAGACAGAGAAGAGCCCAGCACGGCAGTGTCTAGAGGGAACAGCACCAAAAGTTAGAGAGAAGGTAAATAGGGATCTACTGTTTCATCTCTCATGTAAGAGAAGACAGGGATAAAAATAGATTATGACATTTCACAGGATCACAGAGTTGTTAGGGATGGAAGGAACCCCTGGAGATTATCCAGTCCAACAACCCTGCCAAGGCAGGGCCACCTGGAACAGGTGACACAGGAACTTGTCCAGGTGTGTTTGGAATGTTTCCAAAGGGAGACTCCACAAACTCCCTTGCCAGCTGTCCCAGGGCTCTGCCACCCTCAATGGAAAGAAGTTCTTCCTCAGGTTGGAAGCGAAACTTCTTGTGTTTCACTTTATGGCCATTGCTCCCCATGCTGGGAGCACCACTGGGCACCACTGAAAAGAGTCTGGCACCATCCTCTGACACCTTCCTTGGAAATATTTATACGGATTCTTGTGATCCCTCCCAGTCTTCTCCAGACCAATCAGGCCCAGATCTTGCAGTCTCTCCTCACAAGAGATGTTCTGTTTGTATTAATCATTTAATCCTATCACTGTGAAAGGTTAATACATGAATACCTAGATCAGATAGAGTTCTGCTACAGGAAAACCTCTTCCTGGGAAGTGTAACTTAGAGAAAAATCACAATGATGGTGGTAGACTTTTAGTCATTATTTATTCTTCCATTTTCTCTGTTCAGTCTCAAATGCTATGACTGATGTTCTTTACACTTCACTGCTATATTCACATCCCATATTTGAGTGTCTCAAAGCATAAAAGGCACTTCTGGGATGCAACACCATGCTGAATAATCAAATCGAAAAAGAAAGGAAAAGAGAAAAGTCAAAGACCCTGACAATAAGATCACTAAACACAGAAGCAAATGACACTGCAAACTACCATGGACTTTTTGGAGCTATTCTGGATGGGTAGGCAAATTCTTTCTCTGGCTTGTGGAAGAGCATACTGAACTCCATATTTGCTTTTTTTTTTTTTTTTTTTTCCTTTTTAAACATGCACATTGCATAACCTGGGTAAATCGTCTATTTTGAGTGAGTATATGTGTAATGTAATTAATATTTCGGTTTAAGCTGTAATTCGCAACAGGCAGAGCATTTCTGGACAATTATAACATGTCTCTGGTAGCATTTTAAGGCATGAAGCCAAAAGGCTGGAGGAGCTGAAATACCTGAGATGTGCAATAATCCCTTGGAAATGCTCTGGACTGTCTTACAGCTATTACACAATGTCATACTTGTATTATGTGTATAAACCCCAGAAGTTTGGCTGTGTATTTAGTGAGTTTCATTCACTGTATTCAGCTGCTTTGGACATGGTCAGTTATATATGGGAACAAACTTTTTAGGAGAGCCTGTTGGGACAAGGGATAGGACAAAACAAACATCCATTTGTTTTAAAGTAAAAGAGGGTCGATTTAGATTAGCTTTGAGGCAGAAGGTTTTTACAATGAAGGTAATAAAACAATGTCACAGGTTGTCCAGAAAGATGGTGGATGCACCATCCCTGTAAACACCCAGGGTCAGGTGTGAAAGAGCTCAGAGAAACGTGATATAGTGGAATGTGTCCTTGCTCACTGCAGGAAGTTTGGACTAGATAATCTTTAAAGATTCCTTCCCACACAAAACTATTCTATGATTCTGCATCCTTAAAACCCCAGCCTCCCTTAGCTGCTGTGACTGTCTTCTCTCCTTCACTCACCATCTACTTGTCATCATCCCTTTAGGATTTCCCCTTAAAAAACTTGCTTCTTCAGTTTTTTTCCCTTGGTGTCTACAATAATTCAGTCTTTTTCTATTTATCTATTTTTCTGTGCTGGCTTTAGCTAGTGACGTGTATCAACAGTGCTTACACCTGTCTTCAGACTGCTTGCTCCTCTCTTCTGCCTGAGCCTCCCCATCACTGTCCTTGGCAGCTCCAAATATTTCTCCTTTTACCCCACATACACACTGAGATGAGAGTTGCAGTCATACTCTGCTCAGCTCAGTGAGGCTTCAGGTTATAACTAAGGGCCTTGGGGCGTGATTTTAACAAACGTGACAACAAATGAGAGAAATCACCAACAGTACCATGCATTTTCAAATACCACATTTTTCTATATTTGGATAGTTGCTGTGTAAGTAAATATCTGTCAGTCCATAACACTGAAACTGATTCCTACAAAACATACTATCTAATTTTTCTATCTAATTTTTACCTACTTTTCTGTCTAATTCTTGACACATAATTTGTTGAAAGGACTAGGATGTAATTACATTACAGTAAAAAATTAAAAAGAATCCATACAAAATACTTAGAAACAAAATATTCTGTCTGTGTAGAGTTTTCAACAGTTACTACTAATGTGAGATGGAAAAGCTCAACAGAAAAAATTAACTTTTACCTGAAATTATTTTTACTAATTACTTTTATAAGTGAGAGCTCTCATAACTGCAATTGAAAGAAAGAAAATATATTCATGTAATTAACAAAATGGGATTAAAAAATTGGTAAGGAAATGCAGAGCCATAACAGATACCAAACTCGCTCTTCAAATGATTTACAAACACTGAGATATGAAACAAAAACCAGAAAATAGTATTCTAAATATAAAAATGACTTGCATTATTAATATTTTAGGCTTCATAAAACAAAATTGGTACTGTATCTAGCCATTCTATCACTAACATCTTACAGTGCTAACATCATCTCCCCTATCAAATAAAAGTACGACATCCCAAAATCTTTTTCACTTATTTAATATGCATTGACATAAATTATCTTTTTTTGGTTTTGACCACAGACATCTTAGTCTGAGCTAAATCATTCCCCTCCACTTACAGTCAGCACTGAGAAATATCTTTTTTAGAAGGATGTGCAGCTCTGAAAGTACCCTCTCCTACATGCCTGCATTTGACAAGATGAAACCCAAACTCCTTTTGCTGGAAAATTTGAACTTCTTTATTTTAACCACATGAAACTCCACAATTTATTTGGTTATAGATGTTATTTGAACCCTGTTAGCCCTATGAAGTTGAGCTTGCTGAAAAAAAGAGTGGCTAATCATGAACACTTTCCTCAAATGATACATTATTACTGTTTTCCTTTAAATATCAAGCCAGCTGTCAGGAAATCAGACTGTTAAGGGAAACTCCTGGAATTGTAGTTCCT
>VZSR01003806.1:17867834-17910679 GCA_013398615.1 Brachypodius melanocephalos | reverse complement strand
GGGTGGAATGAGATGGTCTTCAAGGTCCCTTCAAACACAAACCATTACATTACCCTGTAATTCTAGACTTTACAAACAGCCCTCCCAGCTTGCTGCACCTTCAAGATACGGGTTCCTCATATGGAAAAAGGACTGCACTGATCTATTTTTACAAACAGGAGGAATTCAGGTCCCAGAGTATGAAGTGTTCTAAATTTATACTCCTTACAGACTGAAAAGTGAACAGTTCAGAAAAGCAAACACCTTTCATTTATATGTAGGATGACAAAATCCTGACATTTATAAAATCCGAGGCTATAATGAGGATTCAGAGAACCATTGTTGTGCCTTGCTTAGACCCCACCACCACAGTATATTCAAGCTGAGGCACTGGACTGCATCCTCTGCAAGTGCATCCCACAATACTCATGAACCCCCCAATATTGTTGTATTTATAAACCTATGTAGAATTTAAATAAGCTGCAGCAGTGCCCTCCTACACCAGGAAACACCTGGTACAGCCACAGCCCACCTGGGTCCCTGCTGGGTGACAGCAGCTAGGTGGCCCTGCAGCCTGGTCCAGATTGGGACACTCCTCTCTGCACCACCTGGGGATGTGTCTCGTGCCTTTGCAGGATAAAAAACACACTGTGTAGTTCAAGTCCTATTTTCAGCATTCTCTGGCAGTCCTAGCCCTGGCATTAGTAGACTGTAAAGGGCCAAAATTAATATGGCTTAGCAGCAGAGAAAAACATCGTTCAGATAGAATCAGTAAGAGTAAGAGTAACAGTAATGAGTCATTGTTATAATTTTAAATTTTTTCTAATCCATTTTTCTGGGAAGGGCAGACACAAACAATATATTTTATTAACGAACACTCTGCTCAGAAAAGTACACAACTAAGTGTTAAAGCCCTTTAGTTTGGTTTAGAAAGAAGTGACAAGCAGATAACCAAATTGGTCCTGAAATATTTAATCCCGGAAACAGTATCTCAAAAAATAACCTTGAAGCCATAAAATAACTGTTTACCAGGGCTTGCTTCACTTTGTTATGAACACTTTGAGTTGGTGCTAAATTAAGAAAGCGCCTCAACAAGCCGCAGTCCATAAGATACGTTATCGGGTTTTAGGGCAAAAACAGGCATATCTTACTACCAGGAACAACAACCTTGTATGAAACCCTCTCAGAAAAACACGTCTCCAGCTTTTAGTTTTGTAAAGGCTCATTTTCCTACGAAACTCTCTCAGAAAAACACATCTCTAGTTCTTAGTTTTGTTAAGGCTACTTTCTGACTGACCTTTTCTGAAGCACAAACTCCTGTAGAAGGGCCAACTAAACTCCTTGCTGCCCATGGATCCCTGCTGTTGAAATCATGGTATATTTTGTGCTGCCTCTATAGAATCTACTTCATAAACATGAATGACATCCAAGACACTCCAGTAAATTGAAAAGTAGAATATGACAGCAAATTCAGCCTTTTGCACATTGGCTCTAATTTCAGGCTTCATAAAAACCTACAGTTCTGGAAGGGGAGGATCATCTTTAGCACATTTTGAGACCAGATGATGACAGACTGGCTGAGCTTCCGGAGAAGTCCTATCAACACTTTGGTGGCTGGCAGCACAGCTACTGGGACCAATTAGGTTAATTAAAACTACATGGCATGCAGGCTCCATGTGCAATTCCTAACATGATTAGAAGGGAGACAAATATGCTATAGCATGGTTTTGACTATAATGGGTACATCTATAAAGCTTTTGGAATGTAGGTCTTGAATCCAGGGAATGGTGACAAGACAGAAAACCTGAATTTGCACAGTCCATAAATAGGCACCCAATAGCATTGTGAATCTCAGACTCAGTGGGGCTGGAAGGCCCCTCTAGGGATTACCTAATCCCAGTTGAGCAGGTTGCTGAAGGATGTGTCCACTCAGACAAATAGCCACACAATGCCACAATAATTAAAATAAAGCATCAAAAAACCCTGTGCAATCCTGTCTCCCTCCTATACCAAAATAATACCATAAAGAGAATTTCCCATATAGATAAACTATTCAGGCAGGGGTAAGGGTGTGTGAAACAGGCCTCTATTAATTCACCCTCATCATTGCCACACATTTGGTCTAAACTTTATGCATATTTTTTTTGACCATTAAAAGCTCCCATCAATGGAGACATGGAGTCTGACGTTCAGCAACATCTTGGACAACTGCTCTATCCACCTCAAATTATGGGATATTTTGCAAATAACAGAATCATTTAGGTTGGAAAAATCCTTCTGGTTGTACCATTTCTGGGGTCCTCAGGACAAAAGAGACATGGAGGTCCTGGACTGGGCTCAGCAGAGGGTGACAAAGATGATGAAGGGCCTGAAGCATCTCCCTGCCCAGGAAAGGCTGAGAGAGCTGGGGCTGTTCAGCCCCGAGAGGATCCCCAGCTGAGAGGGGCCCTCATCCCTGGGTGTCCCTGTGTGCAGGGAGGGTCAGAGCAGGGCCCAGGCTCTGCTCCATGGGGCTCAGCAATGGCACCAGAGGAACGGGCAGGGACTGAGCCCAGCAAGAGCTGATCAGTTCCCAGCAGGAACCGATGCCTCACCTGAACAGGAGGCAGTGACCAAGCACTGAACAGATTGCCCAGAGAGGAGGTGGAGTCTTCTTCACTGGGGATATTCCAGAACTGTCTGGACACAGTCCTGTGCTCTGGGTAATTCTGCTTGAGCAGGGAGGTGGGAGCAGATGATCCACTGTGGTCCCTCCAACCTGAACCATTTGGGGATTCTGTGATTTCCTAAAGCAGCCATAGTCCCTATGCTACCTTCAAAAAGCAGGTGCTTCAACTCCTCCTCCTCCTCTACTACTACAAATCCACTCCAGCATGATCAGCGTGAAGACAAAATGAGGTTTAAACTAAGACATTATCTCGTTACTGCTCCTTGTACAGAAATTCCTGCCATTGGTGCAGAAACACATCACACGATTGCTGATGTCGGAACTGAATGTTGTTCATACCTGCACTTTATATCCACCTCCTCAATTTGTGTATGTGGCTGCTGTCAGGATTTGGGCAAATACAGAGTAAAAATGCATGTATGTACTTGATACATTCAGCATTTACATCTATTCATAAAATAATGATGTATATTAGAAAATAATATTGAGCCAAAATGTTAATGTAGTCTTTTCCATGTGCCAAAAACTCGTGTGGGTATGTGCATAAAGAATGTACATACTCAGAGAGACACTAACATCTTGTAATGCAATATGTTTCTGTTACACACACTCCAGACTTCCTAACAGCTGCATATTTTAATATACATAAACCCATACTTGAAAAATAATAAAATGTATTAGTTTTCCACATTAGGCATTTATGACCTAATTTAGGAGAGTATTACATCTTTATAACTTTTAAAAGACCCATTTTGATAAAACATCCCCATAAACAGACTGAGAAAATCGGGTAACAAGCATCTGTTGCTGCATTGTTTTCTTAATGGGGTAATAAACTAATAACACATTTTTATAACTTTTCACAAGAATATAAAGTATTAAAATTGAAGCTGATATTGAAAAATGTTCTCATGGTCCATTTTATTTTATTTTTCCACTATGTAAAGTTACAGTACTAACCAGATTAATATTAATATATCTTAATTATGTTGACACAATGGAAATTTGCCAAAGACATTCAAAGAATGGAAATAACTTGTTATTTCCACTGCTCTAATTAAGGTGGTGTATTTAGCCCATGTTATTCATAATATAGGAATAATACGAATATTTATAAGAATATACAGAGATACAACATACAGAAATAATGACCCAACCTTTCAGAGGGTTCTAAAAAAGGGTTATTCCATTGTTTTTTAAAAGCAAATCGGGATTTTTTTCTAACCCACCTGTTTTAATAAATAATTACTAAAACTTTATTTCTAAAAACAAATGTCAAGAATTACAAAATCAGTATCTACTTTCCAAAATCTTATGTTACATTTATTTTTCTTTTTAGAGAAAAAGATCAAACTATGTTGTGTAACACAAAACTAATGAAAAGGTATTGAAATTTGTAACTCTGAAGTGAAATTGCTATACTTAGGAAGGCAAATTTTGGATTATTTCCTTTGAAACTATTAATGTGAACATCAGGAATTCAAATTGAATAAGCTGCCGACCTGCATTCAAAGTGGATTTTCACATTTACAGTTTACCAAAGCACCAGCAAAGTATGATTCATAGCTCTTGGGTATGGAAAGGACCATCTAACCTCACTGTGCTCATAACACAGCCCACACAATTTTCTTGGATTGGCTCTCCAGAACCAATAGCTGTGGTTGAACTTAAGCATGGCTTTTACAGAAACATCTCCTCTTGATTTTAAATTTTCCAGTCATGGATAATCTGTCACAATCATTGGCTAAGTTATTTCAGCACTTAGTTATGTTGTTATAAATATATATGCCTTATTTCTAGTTTGAATTTATCTTGCTTAAATGTCAAGCTGCACTAGAAGGACTCCTCACACACATCATCCTGTCAAGGCAGAAAAAAAGGCACTTCCACAGCATGGTCCATTTGACCCCTCTGAAACAGCTACCTGAGGAAGAGATAAATTACAGCCCAGAAATGCTTGTTCCTCTCAATTGACTATAAAGGAAATCATAGAATCATGGAATGGTTTGCATTGGAAGGGACCTTAAAACCCATCTCATTCCAACCTCTGCCACTGGCAGGGACACCTTCCACTATCCCAGGTTGCTCCAAGCCCTGTCCAACCTGGCCTTGAACACTTCCAGATTCTCTGGGTAACCTGTCTAGTTGTGCTCACAGGTGTTTGTCTGTGTTCAGATACAAATATTTGTATCTATCCAGAGGAATCCCACCCAAAATACCCACATAGGTTTGCATGCAAGGACTGAAAAACCCTATGACATGATATTTTCCTTTTTTATGGGTCCTTAACAACTGGCTATACAGCATGTTCTTCAGTTTGATGCACTTCTGTGTCTGTGTAGGTATTTTCTAGTATTTCATCCAGTTGTTGATGTTCTCTCTAAAATACAAGCACACATTTTAGCTGTGCTTGCCCCAGTACAGCAGAAAACTCTCCAACTTCCTATTCCCCTTCCTGCCTGCCCAAGGACTGCCTGAAAACTGCCACAGCCCCTTCAGCTACAGCACTGGATTGGCCCCATTGCATTCAAGTGATTCTTCAAGACTCCAGGACACTGTTTCAAAATCCCTACTTTGCAAAATATAGCCCCAGAGACTGTAAACGTTGCCCATTTGCTTAATTTGCAGATGAAATACTTAACATCTGGCTCCTCTGGAACGAAAATAGCTTGCTTACACTTCATTTATCAAACGGTAACTCAGTAACTCTTTGTCACTACCTTGTCCTCTTCATTATTTTACAATCCTCAATTAACTTCACTCCAAAAATATTTGACAAGGAAACTAGACCCTGAGTAAACTACTTTTGGAGAAATGGAAAGTTGAAGAGTTTGCAATGTAAATTTTCCAAACCTGCAACACTCGCTATGAATGCAGAGCTCCAGCCACTCTGCCTATATCATAAAATACAGCAGCATAGGGGATTTCTCATAGCAACCAGCAAAGCCTCATTCATACAATCTTGGAATTATTTAGGCTGGAAAAGACCTCTGAGATCATCGTGTCCAACCATTAATCCACACTCACCACTGAACCATGTCCCCAAGTGCAGCATCCACACATTTATTCAACACTTCCAGGGATGGTGATTCCACCACTTCCCTGGGCAGCCTGCTCCAGTGCCTGACCACCCCTTCAGTGAAGGAATTTTTCCAGTGTTCAACCTCAACCTCCTCTGGTGTATTTTGAGGCCATTTCCTTTTGTCTTGTCACTTTTTACCTGGGTGAAGAGCCTGACCCTCATCTGGCCACAACCCCCTTGCAGGGAATTTTAGAGTGAGATAAGGTCCCCTTTTATTGCCCTTTTATTTATTCATGTCACAAACTCAGCCTCAGTGGTGACAGGCAGAACTTCCCAGTATCTAGGGCTGTTCTTGGGATTTATGTCAGTAAGTACTAAAGCCAAACAGTTGCTGGTGACTTCAGACAGCTGAGTAATGCCACATCATTTTAATGTGAAATATTACCTTTTTTTGGAAAAAGACATTATTAGAAAATTTTAACCCACAATTCCTTGAAAATAAACTTTATAAAGCTGGGAATGAATTCTTTCCATGAAAAAATAAGAAATACAAGGGTTTGCTTCAGCAGCCTAAAAGGAAATTGTGCTTTGATGAATTGGGAAGTATGCAATAAATTAGGGGAAGCAAATAATACTCTGCATTGTAACCTTTGCTCACAGACATGGCTGTAAGTGTTCCTTACCCTAAAGTACAACTGATAAAGGTTCCAGGCTGAATAACTCAGGACTAGTTAGATTTTTATGTCCCTCTGAGAGCTTTCATGTCAAGCTGACAGCTCAGGCTGAATGTGGATGAACTGGAATTCCTCATCTCCTGCCTACTCCAAATCCTCCATTTCTGTTCATCAATAACCCCGTGTCCCCCATCATCATCAAGGTGTGTAACATGGGGTTTATCTCTGAGACTGGTTACTTGGTTCACTCCAAGACTGCAGCTGCATTTTATATTTTTCATTCCCAATAACAATCCTAGCGGCACATAACAACCTTCCTTATCCTTCATCCAGATTCCAATCTGCAGAAGTCACAGAAACGCTGAGGAATCTGTCTCTGAGAAACAACATTTTCTTATTCATACCAAGTCATAAGAATCCTGCCAAGCTCATTTCTCCCATCCATCACTTCGATTTTTCCTCTCAGCCACCTGCGTTAGAAGCAGCTTTCCATTTCCTCTCATGACACATCCTCCTCCTGTGCAGCAGCACATCTCCCATCAAATGTCAGATTCCAACCTGGATCACCTCACTTGCCACTCTTTGCTGTGCACACACCAAACATTCAAGCCAGCACATCTCCTGCAGCATCTTTTTGGTAGGAAAAACCAAACAGCAGATGAACATCATCACCCATTGTCACTTCATTCTTAAAACTCTTCTGTGCTGTGACTCGTACAGGAAAAAATCTCTTACTGACTGGATAATTTATATACTGTGACCACTTCCTCACCAGCTAAACAACACTATCTCCTTTCACTCTTCTGTTTATCTTATCAAATTTTACAATTTATCATGTCCCTATATTGCAAAATCTATTGAGCCATCATTAACTTCTGTTCTGCATTTGTGTAAGGTGAATAATACAGAAATACAGAGGAATCCTGGATCTTGACTCATGTTCTTACACTGACAAACATTACTAACGAGATTGCTTTCCCCCCCTTTTAAAGTTAAGTGACATTTGACTTTTGTTATGGAAGTTGAGACTCCAGGAAAAAAAAACTCCCTTTAAAGAAATGGTATCATGCACCTTTAAAAAACTACAATAAAACCCAGTATTCTTTTATGTATTTCAGGTTAGCATTCAAAATATCTCATTGCTTGTGATGATTTGGAACTGGCTATAAAATTATGTCTTAAATTTAGTCTTTCTTGTTCACATGAATGGCTTCCAACATGTTCTAAAGAGCCATAATTAGTAGCTTTTTATCTATTTGTTGAGCTATTTAATTTCTTCCTTTTGTACCTACTTAACTATTTTTATCATCTAAATATGACTGTAGTAAATTATGGACAAAGATGGGCTTCATATACCCCATGGGATATTAAATCCCAAGCTTCCTAATGTGGCAACAAGCATATACCTTCCTTTTGTACTATCTGCTCCTTTTTTTATTAAAAAAAAAAAAAACCCTCTACACACAATGGTGAGATTGTTTTAACTTGCTTGTTAACAGATGCAGAAACAGCTGAATGCTTTTTCTCAGAAGCACTTAATCCAACTCCAAACCTCCGCTATATCTTCTGAGGGTAATTTAAGCATCGTATCTAAACACCAATTAGAACTAGAGTTTTCTTGATGGTAAATATTAATAACCTGTCCTTCTTGCAAGGAAAAAAAAATACCCAGACCCTTCACCACTGACAAAATTACCTCATGAAATTACTGTTTCTCACTTCCAGGCCGTTTGCATTGCAATAATTCTGCATGGAGAATGTTTGCTTCCAGCAGTTTTAGCACCTTCTGCAGTAAAACTAACACATGTGGATCTCTGGAGAGCCTTATTTTTTTCCTGTTGTCCCAATTCTTTGCCATCAAAAATGACAATCCTGTCAGCACATCAACACATTTTAAGACTGACTTATGCCAGTACACAGCCTGAAATATTGCATTAGTACAATTCCTCCAGGCTGGATACCAACCTCATCCCCACAGTTGAAAGTGTCAGCAAACCTATGCAAATATTTATTGCATGATTTTTCTTCTTATTTTTATTATTATTTCTCATTATTACTTATTTTTCACCTAGCACCATTGGAATTTAAATTATGTGATATTAGAGGCATGTAATTCTTTGGCAGAGCTCCCGGCTGTGGAATTCATTCCAAATTAGTAAAACAGAAGTGGATACCTTTTAACCACTCAGGTGTACTCCAGGTTCCACAGTCATTCTGCAATTGAAGCCTGAAGGAAACCACATATTTCATACATGTTCTCAGGGCTTTGCAGAAAAGCTCAGGGTCTTTATGAAAGCCCAGTATCTTATTATTTTCATCCATGTGCATATTAAGTAACATAAATATCCCTAGAGACAGAGAAGTGTCTTATCAAGGAAAAATCCCTTCTTACATCCCCTCTCATGAGATTGTCATGGAGGAAAAGGTGTAACTTCTACCAATAACCAGCTAAAGAATTTAATTACTATGAAGGGAACTGAATTATCCAGGGGGTAATAACTGGGAGGAAGAGGCTTGGTTTAAAAGCAAAAAAGCCATCTCAACTGTGAAATCTTGTCACTGTAGAAGAGCAGACACAAGAGATGTACCAGAAAGCCCTGGCTGAAACCTAATCCTAAACTGGAAACCACAGTCACAAATATAAGTACAGCAGCACACAGCACTAAAAACATGACTGGTACTTGTTTAACTCTTTTCATGTTCTGAGGTCTGATATCCCTTTCTAGAATTTTCCTTCATTTTGTGATTTTTTTTTTCTTAGCTCTGCTAACTTTAAAATATTGACCTAGTGCTGTATCCTATTTAAGTTCAAAGTCTTTAAGTATCTTCCAAAACTCTTCAGTGAGGAAATATTACAAGGTGAGAAAAAGAATCTGATCTTAATTTCATCCCATTTTATGTCCTGCATGTATCCCTCTCTCCTTTTCTGCTACATGCAATAAATTAAAAAAAACCCACCTGAAATAACAGATGAATCAAAACTTATATTTCTAATAATACCAGAAGCCTCAATTTAGCCCATGCTTTTGTCAGACTGTAGGTATAGTTTAAAAATTAAACAGATTACTGCTCTGCTGAATTGAGGTTTACACAACCTTGAAGTTAAAGTCAGAAAGCTGGAACAATACAAAACCTCAGGGAACGAACAGAAAAGCCCCAAAATAAAATTCATAAAATGTCTTTGGTTGCCTCAAGCCTGGTGTTTTCACTTGATTCTCCCAGAGAAATGTTTCCAAACAGTACCAAGTGTGCAGCCAGGCTCCCTGAAATGGGTCTGGTTTAGAGAAAAGTCAAACTTCAGTGTTAAAGAGATTTTCTAGCAACCAAATGACAATGTTGCCTTCTGATGCCTGGAGGTGTATCAGAGCATGGATGAGGGCATGATAAACATGAGGGCATGTTTGTTCTTCAACAACCATGAGCACCTTTGTCTGAGGGCATGGAGAGGACAGGGGACACAAACGAGAGGCAATCAAACATCATCTGTAGAGCTGCACATTCAGTAACTTTTTTTGTTGTTAGTGGTATCAAAGATTTAAATGAGAAGTGACACCTCTCTGAGTGGGCCATGATAAATGGAGTGAAACGAAGAACAAAATCGCAGCTTTTATTCAGGAATCTTTTGTCTTTTCCCGTGCCAAGCTGAACAAATTCTTAAGTTTGAGTATTGTTATAGTAGTTAAGGAACAAGAGTAGGCAACTAAAATGGAAAATAACAGATGACCAGAGTTATAAAAAAATAGCTCCACTTAGTTTTGGTGTTCCCATATTATTATCTGCTCCTTTCCACATTTACTCTGCTATTCTAGAGGCTTTACATTTTTTTATTTGCAGAGTGACAAGTCAGGGATGCCAGAGATGTCCATGGGTAAGAGCTTCTATCATGGAATCACAGAACCCCAGAATGGTTTGTGTTAGAAGGGACCTTTGAGACCATCCAGTTCCAACTCCTCTACCACAGGCAGGGTCACCAGCCATTAGACCAGTTTGCTCCAAGCCCCATCCAGCCTGTCCCTCTATCCAAGCTCAATACAACAGGACACATCAGTCAAGAGTCAGCCATACGAGCAGCACCTAAAATGAAGAGCCTGCTCACAAGAAATATAGTTTCATGCAATTTTTCTTCAACTGTAATTCCAAGTCAAACAGCCTTATTAGATGACCCTAAAGTTCTCACAATGTTTCATCCAGACAGCTCACATCCTGTGCTACAGAGCTGGGCAGCTCTGCTGCCGACTCACAGCTGCTGCACCTCAGTCTGAGCTGGCTCAGAGCAGCACTGAGAGTGAACTGACAACTATGAGCTGCTCCCGTTCATAAAGCACTTTTAAATCTTTCAAGGAGAAAAAATATGAATGAATGCTCATGTTCAATGGAAATCTGAAAGAATTTTCAGATACAACTACAAGTGATCTTGCGATATATAATGGTATAAGTGCATGGTATTGTCCATGATCTAACAAAATCACAAAAACATGAATTCTGCAGGGAGCTGCACTATAATTCTGTGCAAAGACAAGTTAAAAAACAAACAAACAAACAAACAACATTTTCCTTTTAAGACTCTTCCATTTTGTTCCTAGGGTTCTTCAACAACCAAGTTTCTATTTATTAACTCTTGAACCAGAATGCAGCTGCTGCATGGATGCAATGCCACCATCTTTACAAAAAATAATGCAAATTAGGGAAAAAGGATGTATTTATTTTTGTGAAGTATCTTGGAACACTTAATTAAGTTACCTTTTTGTCACAGTATCTGCACTAGAATTATAGTTCTCACCTTACAGAATCTGCTTTATAATTATAGTCCTCACCTTACCCTTGAAATACGTATTTATGTATTACATGTTAGACTGCCTTGAGCAAAGTACCAGACGTCAGATTCTCATCCATACTAAGGTTTTTTAAGCCTCTCAAGAGGCACTTAAGAACACACACTTTTAGAAAGTAACATATTCTTCCCTCAGATCTTTTTACATCAGTACAACTGTGCTTGAAATGCCTCCAGTATGTCTTTGAATCTGCCCACACAGTTGGAAAAATTAATTATATAAGGTTTATGAGACAGCAGTTGACTTTGTTTGTATGAGAAATCCAGGTGATTGCAAATCGTTCACTGATTTTCTCACTAATGGAGCTAGCAAATTTATCTGACACATCAGATTTTTTAACCATTAGGTATGAAAAAATGATAAAATTTTGCAGTGTGAGGTCCTGTGTTGAGAAAGATGCAGGTTTTGTTCAGCCCTTCCAGCGTAACAGGTTTGAACAGGTGGTGACACAATGGAGCACAACCCTCTGCATGGTTGTACAAAGTTCATCAGCAGAGTCACTCCATGCCAGTGTCCCCTGTCTCAATAGAATCACATCCATGCTGCCTGAAAGTGCCTGAAAGCCTCACGTGCTGCTTGCAGCAATTCATGCACTGTGTTGTGCAGTAGGACACTGATGTATGTGCAATCCAAGAATTTTAAATATCCTCACAGGATATCAAATACTATCCAGACTGTTTGTAAATACTTTCCTAGTGCTCTGCAGAAAGGGAGTCAGTTCTTTTCAAATCTACTTCAATGACATTTTTGTCTTATCTAAAATCTATGTTCCTGGTTCACTAAAATCATCTGGGCAACTTACTGCTTCATCAGTACTGTGAGCTTGCGCCCTCATTAATAAATTCTGCTGGAGCATTAAGACTATCCCCAGTAGGGACAGCTGGGAAACTGCAATATAAAGTCAAGCAGCACATTTAATGACCAATGAACTTCTGGAAACTTACTCCAAAATGATACATCATTGTGTCAGACACTCTTAAGCATTATGCAGCTTGGTCTCCCTCTTTAGAAACATGAAACCCCCTGAAACTGCTACCACAAATTGGGAACCTTTTAAATTATTGCCAAGCCACCTGCTTTTCTCCAAGAAACTTCATAAAACTCTCCAAATTAGTAATGCCATTAGGTAAAGCTTACAGAACTGTTGTTATTCTGAAGGAGTATTAGCTGTTTAGCTTAAGGAAACCAACAGGGGTTTTTATAATGGAAATAACTGTCACATATATTATATAATCTATTCCAAATGAAATGTTTTAATATATTCTTGAATATGCTATCCTTTAACATTTTAATCTTTCTGGGAGAAAACCCTATTAACCATATTGTCAGGACTAAATTTATCTAATGAAGAAGGTCAGTTCAGGAGAGGAGATGTGAAAGATTCTCCATCAGTTTATGGGTCTTCAGACGGTATTAAGAGCCATATAAATCAAATGTCCCATTTTACATTTCTGAACAGCACTGGAAGAAACAGAGCTGGGATTGAAGAGGGAGTCCCACTTCCCCTGTTCCTTCTCTTTTTTTTGAATGGCCCTACAGAGAGCAGGCAAGGATGGATTATAGGAATGCCTTCTGTGGAGGAGTCAGCCAAAACTGTGCCATCTCATCTTGGAGCAATTTATCCAGTAAGATGATTTAGAGGACAGTTCAGTGGCACCATTTCTGGAGGCAAAAGCAGAAGGGAAGGAATATAAATCAAAGGTGACTGGCAGGTAAAGGATATATGCAGCAATCAGCCAAACCATGTGCACACTGGCACAAATTCAACAAGATCATTTATAAAAATTTTAAGTCAGGAGTACACAAAAGGGGGTCTGGTGCTAACTAAATCCACAGATAGATTACACGCCACTGAAATAAACACTTCCAGATGCTGGCATACAAAAACCTTTTACAGAAAGAAATGTTTTCTTTCATAAATCTGAAAGGAGGAACCTTGGGATGGGGGCTGGGAGAGAAGGGAACAAGATTTCCAAACTGAGATTTGACTTCCTACTGGTTTTATAGAATAACTCATCTTTTTCAAACACAAAGTGTTAACACTGTAGAATTACCAATAACTGCAGACAACAGCTTGAAGTATAGACAAAGACATGATAAATTTGTAACTGTTTAATGGAATAAAATGCCTTTTTTTTTTTGCTTTCAAAATGAGAAGAAAGCATGAAAATATCAGTTTGACTTTTTCTATATCAGAAACCAAATGTGTAACAGAAGGGAAAGTTTTCAAATGCCTTTTGACATAAATACATATATTTCATTTCTGAGAACTGATTAAGAATGAAATCCTGACTTCTTCAAAATCAGTATCAATTGATTCTGAATATCAATATGGGCAGTCTATATTTTACAGGACCCTAAGTATCAGATTTTTTATTTGGTTTCCATGTAACTAATTTCTTTCGGAAACACCATTCAAAACATTTTATCATTCAAATGATTTAGAAAAATTTAGCTGTACTGTATCCACATTGTGTCTTTTGAAGCAATTATTGAAGATTGTATTTCAGAACTTCTCACTACTACTTTGATCTGAAACATGTAAAAAAGAAATTTCTTCCAGTTAAGAGGAGTAAGCTGCAGACCAAATCTTCTGAGTGACAGCTCCAGGTTGTGGAGCCTCCTTCTCTGGAGATACTCAAAAGCCTTGTGCCTTGTCCTCTGGAGGACCCTGCTTGAGCAGGGAGCTTGGACCAGAAGACCTCCAGTGGTCCCTTCCAACTGACCCATTCTGTGACTCTGGCAATGTGAAGTTGAATTTTTCTTGAAGTTTAAGGCACCCAAACCAAACTTGCTTTTCAAAATCTCCTCTGCCACAAATATCATACTGCCGCATTATCCTTTGTATCTTAAAAGTTTCCTCTCTTATTTCTACCCCCTGAATCTGCTGGTTTAGTCTCTCATAAGCTCAGCTTTGCCAGGTCATCAGCTACTATTCCACAGATTTTGTTTTTAGGGGAAATTAATAGAGTCAAACCCATCTTTATTACATTCAAATTATTAAAGATCTGTGATGAGCCTCAGTGTCCTTCACCACAGAAATTGATTTAAGCATTTGCATAAAAGCTGAGCTGAATCAGAATCAATAAAAAGCACTTTAAAAACATCAGAAGTGGAAGACCTTGACTAAATATATCATTTGATAGTGAAACTATCATTACCACATACTCATAACCTACTGACATCCACATGGGATATTTGCATTTATTATTTAAGAATCTCTAAGAGTATAGGCAGGGCTCCATAAGGCCCTAATAATCCAAGTCTCTACCAAATCACATTCTCTGGTATTACATGTTCTTTGTGCAGGGAATGTAACAAGCAATATTATAAACACAGGTTTGTAAATATTCATTGTTTTATGGTGCATAGGCAATTTTATGGGATTGAAATATTTAACAAGAGGAGGTTTAGACTAGCAAGCCTTTTCATACTGAAATGCCTTGGAGGCTGAAGGAACATTCTCCTCAAAACATAAATACCCAAGGAAATGTTGGTTATATCCCTGTTCATTCAGTACACCCCATTTACACACGTGCAAACTGCTGAATAATGGCCGCTGTCTGCCATGAGCCTGTGCAGGATTACAATTTACATTTGTGAACTCTTAACTTAGTTTCTCTTAACTAAACATCTGAAGCAGTTCATTTCAGAGCTGGCATAAACTAAAGACAAAGAATCTGCTCTGGAAACATTTTCTTTCTCTTTTTGCCTGTGGTCTTCCACTATTGTAGCTGACCACTTAGTTTTTCATTTCAGAGCAAAGGATCTCAGCTGTCCTTTTTGCTAGAGTTGTTCTCATGGCCACAAGTACTACTTACAGATTGTTCATGCACCACTTACAGCTGCTCCTATCAAGATTCCAGGTAAGCACTGTGTATTGTTCACAGAATAAATACTCTTTAAAGGATTTTTTTTTGCTACCCAGCTGTCTGAAATATAATCAATTCAAGTAACTTAAACTAATTTCTTTAGAGACATTATGCTTGTGTTCATGGTAAGAAATATCCACCTAGTATTTTTGTGAACACCCTGGCATAATAAATGCTATTATTTGGAAGAATATTAGGATAATTCCTACAGACCCAATCAAGACTGGACATCATTTCACTATGCACTTCCTTAACTTAAATGCACATAGAGATAGACACAGGTACAGCACATGGAATTGCATTATCCCATATAACAGAGTTTCATACTTCCCATTCTTGTCTTGCAAAATTACATCATGCTACTGCTTTATAGTTCTCTGATTTTTAAAAGTCTAGACCATGCTTTAAAGTAAGAAACACTGAGCACCACTCAATACTGTAAATAGAAAATATTTGGATAAAATAAATGTCTAAACTACCTTAGACATGATACAACACTGCAGAAGAATCCAGAGTACACTTGCTGCTTTCCATTGTGGCTTGCACTTGGAGACAAAACCTAAGTGCTCTAATTATGTTAGTCAATCTGACATAGCTATTAAGGTCAAAGGAAATGCAAAAGGATCATTTTCACTGGTTTAATGTTAGTTCTTATTTACCATATGATTATAAAACTTTCAAACTGTTGTTTCCATCCAAACCAAAATCCATCAAATGCTGCTAAAGAATAAATTGTATAGCTTAACTCTGCTTCCAAAACCAAGTCCTTAGGAAAACTTATCACCAAATCAGATGGAAGAGAGTGACAATCATGATGAAAGAGCAAAAAAGGGAAAGACGTGAAAAAATATCACCGTTCGTGCTTTACAAATATTTATTATCTTAAGATAACAAAAGTATATGCGCTTTTTAAAAAACAAAATATTCTCCTGTACTTTCTTTTTACAGATAATAAATCTAAATTCTATGTATGGGACTGAGCTATTCAGTAGCTTGAAAAAAGCATGAAGCTTTTTCACTCCTCATCTCTGTCTTTTTTAAAGAGTGGTTTCCATAAGAACTGCTGGGATGCAATAGGCAGCTCCCTTTCCACATCATCCATCCTTGTGTAGGACAACACAACTGTTAAATTTAATTTTCCTATTAGAAAAACCATCCTCTGGTGGTTCGAGTTCTGAGATGAACTTTCTGAATGCAGCAGTCCCTTGACAACTTCCAGTCTGTTGGTTATTACACTGATCCATAAAAATATCCCTTCTAGTTGCTCCAAAGAGTTCAGGACAGGGTTTAGATCCTTCTGATACAATTTTCCCCTCAGACACTGCAGAGAACAGCTCAGACTTCAAGTATTTTACCGAGGTTTTGCACTGCCTACATGGGCTCTGTCACACAGGTCCTGCTGCTGAGATCTGAGGAAATGGCCATGCCTGATTACATAAAAATCAGGTTTTGTTACACACATCTGGCCATAACTGAATTGTATTTGTTGTGGATCTGCATTAAAGAAGATTGCAGAGGGTACTCAGTGCTCCATCCACACTTGTGCCAAATTTAGACCCAGAGTTTCTGGTTGCCACATGGACAATTGTCACTGCCAGGTCCCTCACTAAAACTCCAATGAGAGCACTCACAGGGGAAAGGACCTAAATGCAGACTCTGCAGTACCTCTCAAAATATTTTCCCCAAGCCTTCTCATTAAAAGCAGAATCGTGTTACAGCTCTACAACATCTGTAGGCATCCAGAAGCTGACCCAAGATTCCCTCTTATTCTTGGCTTGTTCAGAGGGAACAAGATCTGCTCCTCTCATCAACCACGTTGACTGTAGGTAATGTTAACAAATTAAATTGTTCAGTTGTACTGTTTGGGAAGTTCACAAGAGTAGAAGATGTAAAAAAAACCCAACCCAGGGTATTTTATTATACCTTGTGGCTGAAGAAAACATTTGAACTTTGGTTAATAATTGACCAAACCACTTTTAGTGAGGGTCAGGGAGGGAAGATTCAGCTTTCTGCAGCTGTTTATGTGAACTCTTTACTTTTTAAAAATAAAGTTAAATACATTCTCTGCTTTCAGAAGCTCTTGCCATATTCTTAACTACATCTCTTAGCAAACTTCTGCTAAAGACATTTTTCTGTTTTGGACTAGAAATTCTATCCAACACTTTACATGATATCAATTTTCTCAAAAATGATATCATTTTTGAGTGGCAAAAGAGAAAGGTGAGGTTACATAAAGCCAATTCATTGCAGTTTTGCATTGACTATCATTAATAAATCAAATTTTTACTGCCATCTATAAAAGCACTGATTAGTTTTGGCACTAGGAAAATTGTAACTCCACCTACTCATTTTTTCTTATTTTCTCTTTTCCCTTGCTTCTGAAATCCCCCTATTTCCTTTATATTTATGGCCTTCATATACTTCTGTATCACTTTTACATAAATGAATTAATCTAAATTCAGAATAAGTTTCCTTTCCTAAAAATCTCTCAGAAACTGGACAATTTCTTCCTAATTTTTAGGAGCTGAGATCCTGTTTGGTGGATTTTGTTTTCTCTTATAATGATTTATTTGACATTTATTATTTTCTAAATGCAGATATTCTGAGGCAAGCAGGATAAATGCCACACAGAACAGCAAATGAGAAGAAAATTACTCCAATTTATGACATTGGAGATGGACTGCTTTCGCATTTTCATCAGCTGAGAAAATTAAGTAGAGAATTCGTTTGGCTGCTCTGAACAATGGATTTGCAATTTGCATAGAAAAAATGATGGCAAAACCTCAGAACCCATCAGTGTTTTACCACAAGCTCAATTCTATTACATTTCAGTGGAGGTTCAAAGTTGTCTAAAAAAACCATTCTCTTCTTTCCCCAACCGTAAATGTGTCACTTGAGAGTTCAACATCCAATAGGAGCAGTATCTGACACAAAACTAATTTTAGAATATAAAGTGCTCTTCACCATATTGGAATACATATAATTTAAAATAACTGTAAACCTAAACTTTGGAAAAACAGAAAATTCAAGCACTAACAAAAAAGTATAATTTGTAATTGAAAGAAAATAATATTTGAAAGGAAAAAAACCCTTTTTTTTTGTCTTTCCAAAAAGAGACAGAAATTACTAAGTTTTATTTCCCAAGAGAATTATGCCACTTTTATAAAGAAAATTACAGTCACCACAAATTGCTCTCAACAATTCCAAAGCTTCTTCATTTGACCACTTGAAAATCAGAGTTCTTTAAGATTATAAATATAACTTTTTATAACTCTGTTATTACGTACTGTGAATGGGGAAAGGGGGCCAATCTTGTGGCCGTAGCGCCGAATGGCCTCTCTGATGTGGCTGGGCTGGATGGCATCACTTTGAGCCTCCATCCCACAGGCTGCAGTGCTCTGCAACAGAAAAACACATAAATTGTTACTAAATCAAAAACACACAACAGACCTACAGTGCATAAAGTATGAAAATAAACCTTTATAAAACAGACCAATTTTTCCTTTTTTTTTCCTGAGGATACACATCATTGGTGCCACACACTACAGAGAAAAAAAGCTATTAACAAATTAAAGAGGACTTTTACATGAACTTTGCTTAAGAGACCCAAAGAACACTGCGTTAGTAATTTTAAATCTTTCACCTCATGCTGCTCTATGTTGCAATTGAAAAGAGCAAAAAATGTTCAAACTGAAATGAAAGGGTCATATAAGCCATAATGCAATAACCACAGAAACTATTTTTAAAACATTTCAGGCTCTTATTATGATGTGAAGGGATGGGGAAAATATTGAGCAAGCACCTGAAGTGGAAAGCAATTTGACAACAAAATCACCATTGAGTAATATCAAATTAAAATCTGAAGCTGAAACATGTGACATAATGGTGTTAGAAGGATGCAAAAAAAATATAAAAATAATTAACTCAAATGAGAAAGTTTTAAAATTTCAAATAACTTTTTTTATTATGGACCCTAAATAGGTAAAAATAAAAATTCACCACTACTGGCACACTGATTGCACAATAATTTTCCTGGGATTTTAAAAGAAAAAGTTACTCTTTTCTCCTTGTTAGCCAGCCTGAAATGTTGGTTTAGGCTTGACCTAGACTCAAACTGCTTGCCAGAATTCAGATGACTTATCTAATGATTGCTGCTTGGCAATAAATTCATGAAAATTGTATTAGTGAGGGCACTGAGAATGACAGAAACTTTAATTATACACTAAAGTTTAATGTCCACACATCCACAGCCCCCTCATACATTCACATTATATCCTAATGCTCTCAAACTTGGGATATTTTTTACAAAGTATTTTATTTTCAAAAGCACTGAGTCCACTGGAGCCTGTGAATACACACAGAATTATTCATAATATGATGGCAGATTCTTCTCCTGCTGATTGACATCCATAAAGGGAATATGAAACTCAAATATTTTCTGCTGGACTGGGTCTTCATGGCCTAAAAATAGTATTTTTCATTAAGTTAACTTGTTTGCCTCATTTATATCCAGTAGATACCTAAGCAAAATGAATGTCATGAGAACATTTAATTAAAAGTGTACACTTTTTGGATATATTTATTTTCAAAGGCATTTAGTAAAACACTAAGAACTTAAAATAAACTCACAACATCAGTAAAATATAATGTACCAAAAACTACATCTCCAGCTAAATTTCTCTTCCTAGGAATTATAATGAAAATCAGCCACAGGGACAAAACATAATCAATTATAACA
Organism: Brachypodius melanocephalos; assembly: GCA_013398615.1. Lineage (NCBI taxonomy): Eukaryota > Metazoa > Chordata > Aves > Passeriformes > Pycnonotidae > Brachypodius > Brachypodius melanocephalos. The sequence goes on along the minus strand of VZSR01003806.1, from coordinate 17,890,894 downwards.
TAAAAAAAGGAAGAGGAAAAAACAGAAGTCTTTCCAGGATTCACTAAAAGCTTTCTAAACAGTGCACAATAAGGAAAGGAGGAAGTTGAACACTTTGGGATTATCCACAGCAACAATGACACCAGAAGGAGAAATACATTTTTTCTACCTTATCACTGTAGAAATCACCAGTTTTACCCTGAAAAGTGAGTATTAATAAAAAAAAAACCCAACCACTTGATAAAATCCCAAGTCATTCCACTGCTTTTCAGCAAAATGAGCACTGCCATCACCTTTCCCTAAAACAACCCCAAGTGACCAGCACAGGTTTTTCTATCCAGTTTATTTAATCACATTGATTTCTCTTGTGGGTTTTAGGTACATAAATCCCTCTCACAACACCAAGACCCCGCAACAGCAGACAAGAATTGTAACACTTATATTTCATACTCTGAATATGAGACATCCCTGTTTTATGCAAAATTAACGAATATTTAGCTTGCATGCAAACTGGCATAAAAATAAAGCAAGTCAGTTGTTAAAGGCAAGGGCGGCAGTCACTTCAGGCTGCAGGGATCAGGAAAATCACAAGCACATCTTTGCTTATTTTGCTTGCATTTTGACCCTTAAAACCTGTGCTTGTGTCCCCTGTTAGAGAAGGGGATGATCATTAGGGGTAGTGACAATTGCTGTGCCTGTAGAGGTTATCTTAGAAGCAGCAGTTGTCACTTTTACAAAATTCAGTTTGCACTCATTATTAGGAAGATTTAGCGTTATTTTGAAAAAAAAAAAAAAAAAACCACCAAGCCACACATTTGGCCCTACAATAACAATAGTCATTAATATATGATATAGGTTAAAATTAATACTTAAGATGAGACACATTATTTACTGTGCAGGAGGTGAGGCCCTGGCACAGGGTGCCCAGAGAAGCTGTGGATATCCATCCCTGGAAGTGTCCAAGGGGCTTGGAGCAGCCAGGTCTAGTGGAAGGTGCCCCTGCTCATGGCAGGGCGTGGGAACTGGATCATCTTTAAGGTCCCTTCCAACCCAAACCATTCTGTGCTTCTGTGATGATTTCCTGAGGATGTTTTTTTTTGTTTTGTTTTTCCTCCAAGATTGTGCACCAAATACCTTTTTTCTTTTCCTTTGTTTGGATTTGGTGGAGTCCTGTCCAATTCCACCATTCCCAAGAGCTCCTGAGGGTGTTTTTCCAAGGTGTTGCTGCCCTGCTGATGCTGGTGGGGTGGGTGTAGGGGGTGGTGTGTTCTCAGGGGAGTCAAGACTGGTCTTCACACTTGTAGACTGCCCTAAGAGATGTGGCTGTAAAAGCAAGATGTCAGACAGCCACAATATAATCAAATCACAAATAACCCCCACCCCAATTATTCCCTTCTCAGATTTCCTGTTGGAAGAGATGCAATACAGAATTTGGTTTTTTCTTTCTAGAAGTTACTATAATATCTCTATAATACCAATGTATGCAACACAGTACTTAGTGCACTTCCCAATTTTGAAAATGTTAATCTCCAAATCCGCAACAGAGCCTTGAACACAGAGAGAAGGAATTTTCACCCAAGAAAAGAGGATTTTTAGTAAATTATAAAAATGCTGCTAAGAATTTAACATTCAGAATTATAATGTCTTTCCATCTAAATCCATAACTTCAAAGTTCATAAACTCTATAACAGAAGTCTGTATGAATACCACATTCAATAATGACAACTTTGGAAGAAAATACATGTAAAAGCAAAACATAAAATGCATTAATATGTGAAAAAGCAAGTTTTACCTCAGTAGAGTTGTGGTACTGTATGAAGGTGGCAGATATGGCATGACTGAAGGGGTCACCAGCTTTGGGAGTCATGTCCTGTTTAACCAAAAGGGCCAGGTCCACCAGCTGGAGAGGCAAAACAGGTGGGGTTACTGACACGGTACTAAAAATGCCATTGTAACAACGGGAGAGTGAGAGTTGTGGGTTGAAGCAGAATATTCTCAGTGTTTCAAAGATGAAAATAAAGTTATTCAGATATTTCAGCCTAAAGAGCCTTTCTTTTCCACTTTTGTAAATATATGGAGCAATCTATCTACCCAAGAGGGCTCGACTTGGCACCAAGGTAGCATTTTGTTTTCCAGGAAATCTTTCTTTCCAATCCAGTTGTGCAATGGGATTGAATGAGCCTCACTGCACTGCCAAAGGTCACATAGCAAAGTGTGTGGTTTCACTTTGGACTTGAAAAGGATTTGTGCTGGACTCCCCTCTCTTCTGCAGCAATTATAAAACATTTCTGTACATGTATGAGATGGATGAACATAGCACAGCACACATCTGTCACACAGCAAATTGGAAGCCTGGATTTTTGAGCTGGTTTAGTGGAAGGTGTCCCTGCCAACAGCTGGGGGTTGGAACTGGATGAGCCTTAAGGTCCCTTCCAACCCAAACCATCCAATGATCCCATGAATCCCATTAGCTTGGAGAGCTGAAGCAGTGCCTGCATTTCTGAAGGGGCTTACAACCCAGACCCTGAGGCTGAAGTACCTCCAAGAGTAATTAATTCATTTTCATCAGAGTTCAATCAGTCCCTTACCTGGGCCACAGTCTCGTATGCTACATATGCCAAAATCTCCATTGCAACTGCATTTGGTTTTATTTCCATACTGCTACAGTCCAGCCAGTCACGGAACTTGGATGCTTTCTTTGCTGTCAGTTAAAACCACAAGGGAAAAAAGAAAGGTTAATGACAGATAGCCCAAAATAATCAATTTTGGGGGGGTCACAGAAATACTGCAAAATTGAAACAATTAGTTGAATGTGATTTGATTGGCCAAAGAAGGAATTATCAAAATGGGACCAGTGGGGAAAGACTTATTTCATACATTTTGGAGACCCATAAGCACATGTAATAAAGAGAAAAAACACAAGATAATTGATCATACAGGAGATTTCAGAACAAGGAAGAGTCAACCTCAGAGGAGTGTGGACCAGACAAACTTGCTTTAGAATGTAAAATTAGTAACATATTATTAATGTAAAATAAATAACATAATTGCATCACATCTTTGATGGATTAAAAAACCACAAAAATAAATCAATACAAATATGAGTCCAGATAAAATTTATATGATTGTATTAACAATAGCAAAGACAAATGATGGACATAACAACTTGGAAGTCCTGGTGTTAATTTTACAGGACTGAGGTGCTGACAAATGAGCCAAAATTATTTGTACAAGAGTGTTTTTTAAGTGTGTTGTGGCCATAAAGAAATAAAGATAGGTGTATAATCAACATTCATATGAGAACTTCACACTGGTAATGGGTGAGATGGATTCAGAAAAAGGGCAGAGAAAAATATGGGACAATGAAATGTATTATTTGCTTAGAGAGTAAAAGGAGGGAAAAAGAGCATGATACAATCTTATTTAGGTCAGTGGTGGACAAGATGATCATAGAAATCTGTGGACAGAAAGGAGCTATTGAGACAGAGATCTGATGAGAGCTGTTTGTGAGACAGGACAAACAAAATGAAGTAAATACAAGGCAGAAAAATCATCTGAAGGAAGTCGAAACAACTCTTTCAAAAAGAGTTTTCAATCAGGACTAAAAAGCTACAGACAAGTCGGGTTAAACTGGAAAAAGACAAAAATAATGGCTATTTTTATTCAGGAGGTAATAGAGGGGTACACTGCATCACTAAAGAAAGAAAAAGAAACAAAAAAAAAGAGAAAGAAACATGAAAAGTGTGAAGGTAAAAAAATGATCACAAAGTTTTCCCTAGAATTTAAGTTTGCAATTCTATAGTACTTCATCCTTTGAGGGACCTTTTCTTTCTCCTGTCTTTAAAAGTGCAGAAATAGCCGGAGCTGTGATTATTAATATGTATTTTTAGAACAGGTTTATTTAAGTCCCTTCCAGGTTTATTCTCTTGTGACACAGTTTTTATGGGCTTATATTAAAGTAATACACTTCATTAGACGTAGTAACACCATCAATTTTTACTGAAATAAATAAGTAAAAAGAAGGCTTTGGACAAATTTTCTGCATGGACTTTAGTACGTTCTGTCTAATTGAGCTCATTTTGTGCAATTGAATTTGTGCCCAAGTCTCTCTCGGTACTATTTTCTAACCACTGTAATTCTCTTATTCGTTAATGACATTAAATGTCAGTGAAAAAGAACCATATAGACATGGTCATTTAAAAACACTGTGAAAATAGCACTGAGATATTTTTATAGATCACAATCTCTTGGTCAGCAACATTCTATTTTATTTTGCAAATTTAAGATTTTTATTTGATCTGTCTCCAGATGGCAATTTTGGGGTTTTAAAAATGACTTTATCACAAACCTCTCATTTCCTGAAGTCACCCTAATCTGAAGTATCATTTATTTAATGGCTCACAGATGTGTGATGTCAAATTATAACTAAACATAAAAAAATAGTGAATTAGAAAAAGAAGTGCTTACAAAACATGTTTTCCTACATTTTCTGACATTTGCTGATGGTGAACAGTATTTCAAAAGTGTCATTTATATGCCATAAATGAGTCACTCTTTCTTTGAATTTAAAAGGAAGAACGAGATAAGGTCTCTTCTTTAAAGACACCACTGTGTTCAAGTCTCTGTTGTAGGATCATGTGCTGTTTTGTCATGATTTTTACTGGCTCCTTCACCTCCCTTTCTCTGACATTTGACCTAAAACCTTAGTCATCACTTAACCGCTTCTGTAATGATGTTTTGCTACATGATCAAGCCCATTAATTTACAGCTCATTATAGCAGTGGCCCACAAGTACTTCTAGTAAGTTGGTTTTCAGTGCTAGTAAAGCCCTAATTCTGTCATCATGTTATTAGTGTTGGAATGGCGTATACTGATGAACTTGGCTAATGGTGAATAAATTCCACAGCAGGAGCTTACAGCTTAAAATAGAAAAGACTCTTTAGTAAGTTCTTTGTGTCTCTGCGGATCGGGAAATAAAAGCAAAACTTGCTGCTCTTCTCTAATTTTAGACGCATTCTGAAAAACCTGCAGCCATGAAACTTTGCTAGTGTGCCCACTTTAGCAACACCACGACAGACTTTGGGCAAGTGTGGTTTTAATCCATTAACCCCTCACCAGTTCTATCTTTGCAGTCATCCCCACCAGCTCAGTATTTAGGCACATAGAAAGCTTGGGATATTGAAATAAAATACTCTGCCCAACGGCCTGAAACTGTGCTAAATTAACTGTTCCCAGGAGTTACACAGACAAAGAATTTAAAGTTTCATTATAGCGGATGAAAAAAAAGTGCTTTCAAACAACATGAGGTTCTGGTGTGCTCTCTATTAAATGAAATAATAATCAAACATCTTAACATAATGCAGCCATTATAATACTTACAAAAACTCAACTGCCGACTTTCACAGAATTCTGCATACTGGACCGAGTCCATGGTTCGTGTTTGTCTTTCTGCTCTCTGACAAAAGAGTAAAAGTACATGGTGTACCTTATTCCAACAAGACTGCATTCCACAACAGAAATTATAGCACCAAAGTGCCCTCGCCACAACCTTGAAGCAACCCTCCCAAATTAAACGTGCATTGAACAAGTCAAGATGCAGAAACATGAACCACAGATGGGTTATTAGTCTTGTGAGTTAAATTTCCCAGAGGAGCGTGTCAATTCCTATTTTCAAAACCTGCCTGCACACTGCTCACCCAGCCCAGTGGTGAGCGCTGAGAGGAGAGAAGTGCTGAGCACCACTGCCCTGACTGAGGTGCACGTTTAAACTGAAGCACATGAGTATCCTGCCTGGGTGTTTACAGATGACCAGAAAAGTAAAATGTTCTTCTGGAATGAGGCCAACACCTTCTGCACCTAGCAGAACTGAACCTGTGCGCTTCTAAATTGTGAAATTAATAAATTCAATCACACTGATTTGCCAAGTAGAAAGGGGCATTGAAGTGTCCCTTCCCACACATAATACACAGTAATAAATAAATGATACATGTTTCTGTTGCCCTTTTTTTTTTCACTTAGTTTATGCTTGAATTTCTATACTTCTGAACACTTCAGGAAAAGAAAGGAAATTAGATTGAATTAGAACTTGTGGGTGAAAAAATATCTTCAAACGTTCACTACTGCATAAAAGAATGTATTTCACATGGAGTCTAGTGCCAACCAAAAGAATGAATCTCAAGACAGTCAAATTACAAAACCACTAAAAACTCTATGCACACCCTCCCCTCCACATAAACAGGATGCTGTAATTGAACCATAGTTGAAGCAGCACTGAAGTCCATAGTTAGGTCTGAGCAGGTGCTTGAGTTCTGTTTACTTCAACAGAGCACTGCTGATTTTCACAAGGTAAAGATCCGGTCTCCACAAGAGGTTAAACCCTTCATGTATCAGAGGCAGGAAGCAGTAGTTAGATTATTGTCCTTGTCAGAAGCAGATGCTTAGTCCAATCTCTCAATCAAGCAGCTTGTTTTAACAAGGGAAGGAATATAAGTGTCTTCCAAACTAATTCAATGAATAAATCACACCTGGACTATCACTATGGATACAAAGTGGTGTCAGGAGAGGCTGATGGCACCGAGACTGTGCTTCTGCAGTGAGCCTGTGAAGCTCAAGAAACCATCACAAAGAATGAAAACTACAGGTGTGCTCACATCAAGGACAAAAACAAGAGAAAACCCACACACATAGACACAAATGTTGCTCTGATGCCCTGAACCATTTTACATCTGATGAAATCAAAATTGCAGAGTTTTTCAATCTGATTGAAGACAATAGGGCTATTGGTAAGTGTGTGTATACATATATATATATGCCTCCATGCTATTCAACCTGCATTTGGCTTTATCAACTCTCAAATCAGGGGGAAAGCAATTAAATAAAATTAGCACTTCAAATTCACAGTTTCTTCCTCTGTTCTCTCTTTTAGGTCACTCTCCTACAACCATCCAACCCTTCACTTACAAGATCTGTTTCACAGTCATCATGTCAAATTTAGCTGTAAACTAAACCACAAGCTGACCAGGAATACACCTGGATAGTCTTTTCCTTTCTTCTCTACCCAGTCAACCATTTTGACTGTATTTGGACCTTTAGTCACCATGGCAGAACCTGTTCTACTCAGGCATTTTCCAGTTCGCCTATGCATGGCTCTGGCAACCTGACTATCTTTTGAGAAGCTGCCATTTCATATTAATAAAAATTTTCAGGTAACCTATTCCAACAAGATGTTAAGTCTAGATTGAGTTTGTATTCCTTTAAAAACAATTTTCACAATCCATGCTGTAACTTCAACCCATTACAGAACTCAACTTTGCCCTTGAATTAATTCAGCTATACTTTTGAAAACAGAAGTCATCACAGACATAATCTAATCTGAATTTCTGCACAGCACAGGACACTTCTCATATAATACATTCTAGAAATAGCAGTCCTAGAATTCCTTATATAATTTTACCTTATGCTTTATAAAAGACTCTAATTTGGGGTTTAATTTTTCACATATTTAAGAGCTATCTTCTTCAAATAATTTTAAAAGCTAGGGGTTTTTTTACAATGTGGTTTAAATTCTGTAATCCTTTTTTTCCTGTTGCCACCCATACGTTAAGCCATTGGCTATTATCCTTCACATCCAGCCCTCCCAGGGATTTAAAACCCCTGAACCAAGAAGGAAGGCATGGAAAAAGAAAATCGTATCACATGGCAATGTGAGGAATTGTTCTTCAAAGTTCTACCTGAGATGATACAAAAACCATGTAGAAACACATAGAAATTTGACAAGGATACAGACTTTAACTTTCACAGGCACCCCATAATGCAATATAGAAACTGCAAAGCCAGATTAATTCCAAAAGCAGTTATGTTAAATTATATGATTTAGCAATGGCTACTCTCAGCAAATAGACCACAAAGCTCTGAAAACGCAGACTGTCAAAGTATACAGGTTTCATTAAAAGTATTACAAGTTTCTTTATAAGCGAAAAATCTTAGACATTTATTAAAAGAAAGGTGCTACTGAAGGACTTTTCCAAGAAGGACTTGATTTCTCTCTATGAATTTTCTACAGTAGTTGTCTAAACACTGGATTTAATGTTGTTCTTATATACTAAATAAGTACTTTCAATTGCTTTCTCTCTGTACAAATATTTTTATTTAGAAAAATTACTTATACATATGTGAAATAGAATTGTTTTCTTACTTCAATTATCTCTTTAAAATAATTCTTTCTTAAAGGTGGATTCCAGTGTAATGCCCCAAACCACCACCAAATAAAACAGTGTTTGTCATAAATAACTGGACTTTACTTTTTTTTCCTAATTCAATTTAACAAAAGAACCCTCACATGATGGCATGAAACCTCACAGTTTGAAGGATAAAGACAGACATTCCTTCAGTCCTCCCAGTTTTAGAATAGTTTAAAAATAACCATTAAATGCAGCAGAAATTAACAGATGAGTGGCACAGCTGGGTCATTTTTAAGGAAACACCAACCCAAAGACAACATCTCTTTCCTCTTCACTTCTCAAGATCACAATTGGTATTTTTTTCCTCCTATATCATCCCTGCTTTAGAAAATGCAAGGTTCCCTTACCTTTGGTAAGGTTTATCAAGGTTTATTTTATAAAGTCAAAATGAATCAGTGACATGGGATAAAAAGGGAGAAGAAAGAGTGAGGACATTGCTGTGAACATAGCATGACTCCAGGCCAAAAGGTTTTAAAGAAAATGGGATCCAACGTTGGGGGTGTCACAGAAAATTTGTTAAAATAATTTTATCTGTAGATCTAAAGGATACCTTATCTTTTTTCACAGTTTTGTTTGTTTTTTTCCTTTTTCTCTCAACTATTTTTATTTGAAAACAAGACATTATACAGGATGTTTAAACTAAGAAAAAACTTCAAATTTATACAAATTTTCCAAATTTTGTTGTTGGAAGGAGAAGCAAGTCATTCCAACCAGACTGAAGTCCATTTTTGTCACAGTCGAGACAGCCACTGCACTCAGAGTGCTTCTTTAAAAACTTCAGGGGGCTTCAAGTATCAGGACTTTGTTATGCAAAAAGTCTTTCATACCTTTCCTATGTATCTTTCCATATGCTGCTCCACCAGCTCTGGCTCTTTCTCTCCTTCTTCTCTCTTCCTTCTGCAGTTCCAGCTCACTGTTTCCTGTCCCTCGTACAGTGGCTCACCGGATCTGTCCCTTGACCAACCTCCCGTCCCTTTGTCCTCGCAGCACAGCCAGCAGACCTCAACTTCTTCACAGCATGGCCAACCAGACTCCAACTGGCTCACTCACTCTTTATCACACCCTTAGCCTTGAGGGCAAGGCTGTTTCCACTCTTCGGTGATTAACACAGGTGCAATATATCAAGGGTAAGATTTCCTTTAGCTCTATCTCAGTCTTCCCACACTTTTTCATCAGAATAAATGCCAGTTTGCTGGGAATCTTTCTGACATGAAGAAATAATGAAACCTCTAATGAAACTTCACCTTGAAGCAACCTCGGTTTGAAAGCCAATACAACAAATGGCAGCAATGACACTGCTCAACCAGTTTATCGAAAGAATTTAAAATAGATCATTTTTCCTCCCTCTCTAGTAGTACTAATCACTTTAAGCAGTTAAGAAGCTGAGTTATGTGCTGCACAGCAGAGTTAAAATACTTTGCATGCTTTCCTTGGAACATGCTGAAGGATGCAGTAGATAGGACCTGGCACAGTAAACGTCTGCTTAGTCTTCCAAAAATGTGGCGCATTATACCTTTCTTTCAGCATAAAGAACTAAAAATGGAAAGCAAAGAAAAAGGTAAAGAGTTGTACGTTGTCACCTACCATCCAGGATGAAAAATAATCTTATTTTTGTTCCATTTTGAAGCTTTCACACTTGATATACAAAGCTCTTTGTGTGGGGGAAAGAAGGCAGGAGGCCAAACGTTAACTTGCTCACCGACTGCTCTGTGTTTGGAGGAAATGTGCCGAGGAGCTGCTAAGCTGGAACATTTGAAAAACGTATGTGGCACGGCTGGACACCCCTGTGCTTGGCAACAATGTTGGGATGAAGGCGCTGGCTGCCCAAACCCTCACATATTCATCTTGTGGCGTGATTCCCTGATTCTCTCTGCTCAAGAACTCTCATTGTGGGACTATCACGGTTTCAAAGGAGCCAGGTGGCTACCCCAGGGAAAAGCAAAGCTGCCCTGAAAGAGCTGATATTGCCTGAACAGAATGCTAAATAATTTATTTCTTATTTAGACTAGAGAATAACAGGCACTGTGTGTTCTGCCTGACAGCTCTGGGAGGGCAAAAACTGCAGGGTGGTCAAGGCCCAAACTGCAGGGTGGTTTTAGGGCCATGGAGATGCTCCAAGGGCTGGAGCGCATTTCCCATGGAGCCAGGCTGGGAGAGCTGGGGGTGTCCAGGATGGAGAAGGATCCAGGGAGACCTTAGAGCCCCTCCAGTGTCTAAAGAGGCTCCAAGAGAGCTGGAGCGGGACTTAGGACAAGTAATGGAGTCACAGGACAAGGGGGAATGGTTCACACTGACACAGGGAGGGGTTAGATGGGATATTGGGAAGGAACTCCTCCTTGTGAGGGTGGGGAGGCTCTGGCACAGGTTTCTCAGAGAAGCTGTGGCTGCCCCATCCCTGGAAGTGTCTAAGGCCAGGCTGAGCAACCAGGGATACGGAATACCACCAGCACCAACAGGGCAACAACCTCAATCTCAGGGCCAAGCAAGGGCCAAGAGTAAAGAATGACTCGGTAAATTCAGTTCCTGCTCTGATCCCCAAGAAATTCAAGAATAAACAAAGACAGCTTTGTGCCCAGCAGAAAGTTAACTCCATTCATCTCCCTGGAACTATGAAACATGTAATCTAGCAAAGTATGTGCAGATAAGTAGGGGGAAGGGAGCTGGCAAGACTATTTATGTAAAAATTTCAAGGGAATTATGAAGAAAGAAAGCAAATGAAATTGCACAGACAGTAACAAAATGAATAGAACAATTCCCAGCAGCCATGATCTCATTGCTTAAGGAATAAATAAAACTGACCTCCTGATAGGGACTCACTGCCCCTGTAATACTTTGCCCTTGAACACATGCAAAATCTACACATACTGTATTTATTTGAACCAGCTCCATATCATATCCAAATTCCTCGTCTAAATTTATTACTGCTAGTCTGAAATGTCTGGCAGGAACCTGGAAACGAAACATTTCCCTTTCATGGAATACCTTTGATTTCTACAGGAAAATATTTTTTTCTTCTATAATAAGCATCACCATGAGTTTTGTAAAACTATGTGTTAAATTTATGGCTATCTTCTATCAGTGCTTTCCAAAATACATAAAATAATTTTGGATAAACTATGCTACCAAATCAAAAAAGTTATGTGGGATATATTGATATGTTAATACATCAAGACTACTGACTTCCTTCACTTTCCTGGTTGAGGACATTGTAGCACTTTCCTGTGGTTTCCATCTGGCTGTACATCAAAAACTTTACATACCATGTTAATATGAGGATACCTTTATATCTTCTGGATAGCATTCCTCTGAAAACTTACCCTGACTCTGTATCTATTCATGAATGAGGTTCATATAAACAGCTTTAGCACCTCACCAGTAAATCTTGCAGTCAACAAAATAGGGATCACTGCAAGGCGTGGGAGACATAGACAGCAAAGCAGCCTTTTTTGCATCTTGAGCTTTAAATTTTTTCTCTTAGTGGCAGTCAAAATCAGCCATCACACTCTATTTTTTAAACATTTCTTTTAGCTGACACACTGTTTGGACTTGTGGCCAGAAACTCAAGGAGTGGCTTTTGCCCCAAGGCTGTTTATTGGGCAAAATACAGGCACAACACACCTCACACACTTTCCCACCATCTTGGGTGTGGGAGAGAGCTGGGAGATCCAGTCCTGCTCCTACTGATCCAAAAGGAATGGCAGGAGGTGAAGGGGGTTGTTCCAGCTCAAAGTTAACCTGGCAGTCAATCCTAGATATACTCAGTTTAAGCGAAACTCAATTCCCAGACATATTCCATCTATTCACCCACGTACAACGTGGCCAGAATTACTCGCTTTAGAGCCATGACTTGTTAAGAAACACATTTAGTAAAGTTTGTAAACTGAAAAGTGGGGACGTTTGGGAACAGCTGGGGACCAGCTCTCTCTCTCTCACTGGCTTTAACTGGTAAATGCAAATTAAAGAATAAACCTAATTTTTTTTTAAAAAATTGCATGGCAAAACTCTGCCCTGTTAATAGCCACTATCAATACATTCTGAAAAGACTTTTGAGAGTTTTGCTAATGTTAAATGAGAAATGAAACGAAGTCTTTAAGAGAATTTTTCTTACACTTTTTATGTTAAAAAGGAAGGGAAGTGAACCCAACATACATACTAGCAAGTAATATTTGTGATTAAATTCATTGTCCTGTAAGGTTAACTCTGTTAATCAGTTCTGTTGACAAGAGACTGTGAAATGCCCTCCTGAAACTTCACTTTAAAAAGAGGATCATAATAAGATTAAGGAAAATTTTGACTGGCAGAAAGCAGAGTAAGTTTCAGACCATATGAAAAATACATATTCTTTTGAATCCTCTAATTATTTTTAATAATTATAATTCTGTCTTTTCCCTTGCTCTTAATAAAACAGACTTGTCTTGTATTAATTCCCAGTTGAACAGCCAGTTCTCACAGTACCTGCCTTTCTTTTGTCCTCCTGCACAGGAATAATTACCATTCTGTGCAGGAGATTCACAAGCAATATAATGCTACAGGCATATCCTTGCAAGAATGCTTGGCAGGTGAAGGTCTTTCAGTCAGAGAATGAAAAAGGTTTATAATTAATGGGGGTTTTTTCAGTTAGGTTGTTTCTTGAAAAAAAAATTAAGAAAAGACTAATTTCCAAAATACTGGCAAACATACACGCACAAATTAAAAAGACAAAGTATTTTTTGCTATATTTGTAAGTAATTTGGTGTGCAGTACAGCAACTCACCTGTTAAGCCAAGATTAGGTCTTATAACTTAGAGGTGAAGTCCTGATTCTGTGGTGTCTCTTGCAAAGCTTCCATTAATATCAATAAGCTGTAGGTGCCACCCTACAAACACCTCCCCCAATTTAAGGTTGCACCAAGAATACATGAATAAAACAAATTAACTCAGCCATTTTCCATGACAAGTGCAAATCTATCAAGTTTTGATGAAATTTTGTAAGTGTATTCATGAATGTCTGAAAGGAAAACATTAAAATTAATTAATTAATTAAAACTAAAATACATGATACTAAATACTCATAGATGTTCTCTCCTTGGCATACGACTGGAGAATGCAAAATTACTTGGATTTGTCTGGTAGAACCTGCTGTAACCAGAGAACAATAGAGAGTGGTACTCAAAAATGTATTGCTTCCTTAACACCAGAAGCATACAGACATTTCTCAACTTGTGGTATTTACACCACTGACTTTAATTCTGTGGTTGGGGGTTTAGTCTTTTGGAAAAGCCTTTCTAATTTGATAATTGCAAGACATGGAACTCCAGATAGAAATCACATCATGAAATTCAGGGAAAAAGTGAGTCATACACTGAGCTAAAGAGGAAAAACGTCCCTTAGGAAAACAGTGACCAGGAGGAATTGCCTCAGATGTGCATGTTCCCAATAAAAGGAGGATGTGGAGTTGCTAGAATGGTTCCAGACGGGGATATGAAGACGCTCAGAGGGCTAGAGCACCTTTCCTGTGGAGCCAGGCTGGGAGAGCTGGGGGTGTCTAGCCTGGAGAAGAGAAGGCTGCAGGGAGACACTAGAGCCCCTTCCAGTGCCTAAAGGGACTCCAAGAGAGCTGGAGAGGGACTTGACACTATGGATTGATAGACAGGACAAGGGGGAATGGCTTCCCACTGCCAGACTGAAGGGTTAGATTGGATATTAGGATGGAATTCCTCCCTGTGAGGGTGGTGAGGCCCTGGCACAGGCTGTCCAGAGAAGCTGTGGCTGCCCCATCCCTGGAGGTGTCCAAGGCCAGGTTGGAGGGGGCTCGGAGGAGCCTGGGATAGTGGAACATGTCCCTGTCATGGCAGGGGGTTGGAAATGGAAGATCCTTAAGATCTGCTCCTACCCAAACCATTCTGTGATTCTATGATTTCTTAAAGCAATTTATAACAGAGATGTCCCAGCTCTACTGGCTGAAATTGGCTGCCCTTTGAACAGCCTTTTGAGCAGCCCAGACTTCCTGACCTGAAAGAGAACTGGACTCAAAATTCAAAACTCCTACCTAGGTTCTGCTAGTAATCTGACATCCAAGCATGGCTTAGTTAATGAAGGCTGAATTAATAATAATTAAGGCTCATTTCAAAGATTACATTTTACATGTATTAATCATAAAGGAGTGCAAAGCTTGTGTGTTGTGATGCCATGATGCACCATAGCTGAGTATTCCCAGCTTGCACAGGTTGGGGGAGAAAAAAAGCACAATCAAACCTCACAACGTGCCAGTCATGAAGAGTAAGGAAAGGAGATGCTAAAAATTGCTGCCTGAAGTGAAAGGCTTTGAACAAAAGCATTATGCTCTTTTGCTTTTAATTTGGACCCCTTCACTGAGAACAGAACTTGGATCGATGTATTTCCTTTGTCAAATGTTAACTGAAATATTTAATATTGTTATTTATTTAACTATGCAAAAAAATTCTATGCTGCTCTTCATTATTGTTTCTCAATTCCTTTAAATACAAATTTGTCTTCATAGTAGTTTTGTAAGAATTATCTCCACTATACACATGAGAAACACAATTACAAAAAGATCATTCTCGCAAAAGCAGTTTGTTTAACTGTCAAATGCTTCTCTTTTTTCACCCTACTTTCTCTTTTCTCTTTCTAATGTTAGTGAGGAAAAGGAAAACATGAAGATTCTGGGCTTTAACAACATGATTTAGCATTTGGAATTAAGCTAATTTAAACCATCAGCTAATTTGACTAATTTGGAACAATCTACTTAGTTAGTCCCTTATACCATGCCCATTGATAAATATACCACAAAATTATTAAGTGTTTACATAAAACCAAAGAAACATATGCTGTCATTAATTCAAAACAATTCCCACCATCCAAAGCCACTAGAGGAGTTCTTTTAATAAACATCTCCATTCCCTTCTTTGGAAAAAATACAGGGAAAACAAACAAAACCAGTTTTTTTTGAAATGCATAAAACTTTCACAGCAATACTTAAACCATTCCATTTTACATTCTATTTTGCATCAGAAGCAGAACTGAAGCTTTTCAATGAAACTTTACTGATACATCATTTAAAAGCAGAAAATTCAAGCTTTTATTTTATGAACACAGCTTTTGTTAGTTTAGTTAAGATTGGAGGATGAAAGTCAAACTGAAACTCACTGGTGAAAAACTACACAAGCATAGGCTGACATGCTGTAACATAAATAGTGGAATAGCAAACATAGTTTTTTCATAGTGACCTCACCATGAATTATCTCTTAAATAATCTCACCCATTTCATGGCAAAACAAATCAAAAAGCTCTTTTGGGGAGGCTCACTGAGGCATCCCAGCTCATTTTTGACAGAAGAAACGGTTCTGCACATTCTGTCTCTTGCTCTGCCCTCCCAGCACCACTTCCTACTACAGATCCTTCATGCATTTATAAAAAATGAGGTACCACAACAATAGTTTTGATGGGAATTTCTTTTTTTCAAGTGCTGAGATGAGGGGAAGGAGAGCAGAGAGCAAAGAGCATCTACTGTATTTGGGTTCATTACCATTAGCTTCACTGATAGTTTATCCTGTTTCCTAATGAAAGCAAAAAATCCCCACCGTGTCTCTATTAAAAAGCCATCAGATTTGGTATCCTGGTGACACTTTAAAGAGCACATTATGTGGGAAAACAAAATAAACATTTACCCTGGCAAATGGAAGTGAATTTGGGTTTTGACATACTTGGCAGGAAGGTAGAATTATATTCATGTCAAGTATGCAGAAAAACTAATATAATATTTAAATATTTGCTTAAGTAATATAGAATTTAAACCAACACATTAGAAGTAACATTTTTGTGAAATATTTTAAAGATTTTTAGTATTGGACATGCCATGAAAATAATACTTTCAGCTGAAATTTCAGCCTTATGCAGGCTTTGTTTCATTCTCCCTTCACTTGTAAGGTGGGAAAGAGTTCTCATCTTCCACTGACAGGTCTTTATTTATATTTCCAAGACAAAGGCAGTTCTTGTGCTGATGGTTTAAACTGATAATGAATATATGCAGCTTTCCAAAGAAACTACCCTGGAGAAAATCTGAACCTTACAAATATTGATATAATGAGCTAATGTTAACACCACCTCAGCTAAACCCTACAGCAGACTTCTACTGTTCCATAGATGTGTGCCATTATTTTAAATATCCTTTACTTTGCAACAAGACTTGATCCAGTGAAGACAGATCTTCACATCCCTCAGAAAGTACCTGAATGCCAATGACCTCTGAAATTCTCAATTACACTCAATTATGTAGCACTAATTAATAAATAGAGCTGGCTATTGGATGCTATTTTTAGTTCCTAAAGTAAGGATTTTGATGTACTGTCTAAATATACAAATACTGGACTTTCCTTTTTCTATATCTGAATTCATTATTAGCTGTACATACCCACAAAAATACCTTCTGATTTACTACGAGTATTTAAAAATATTCATTTATGATTCTACAATTTATTCTATTCCTTTTATTTATTCTAGCTATGGCTTCATGATTTAAGAAAAAGCCTTGCCTAATTTTACCTCATTTGGAGACACATGCATAATTAGAAAATATCTTGAAACATTTCTAAATTGCCATAATAATATTATAATAATTCAAAGCAACAACACCAGTCTTCAGTGTAACTGCACACTGTAGAATTACATAAATTTCAATGACTTTAAAATAAATAATTTAAACAAAACCTGATTTGTAAATTTAATTTTGAACTATTAAACCAACTGCAGGGATTTTCAGTTTTTCTAAATCAGCACAGCCCCTCTGAGCACCATCACAGGAGAGAAGTCACTGTTTTATTTCTAGTAATCAATTAAAAGTGACATAAAGAGTATTCAGACTGTCAGATATAAAAAAAGGCAAATTTGGGGAATTTTAGTTTTCATCTTCCTAATTTGCAGTGTCTGATACATAATTTTTTATGCTGCATTAATAATGGATCTTGGATATAATATTCATTCAATCAGTCTGTTACAGAAATAAACATCAGGACACAATTCCCTGCACACATTCTTAAAATTGCTTACAGTGAAAAGAATCCCTTCCAAAGGAGTTAGCACCTTTCAATTCAGCATGCAAAATATTTAGTCAATTCCAGAAGGGGAAAACAGACACCATATAGAAAGAATTCTTTTAAATTTTTTTTTGTTCTACTTTTATGCTATGGTTGGTTTTAAATGGTAGAAAGCTTTGAATTCAAGAACTTTGCAAGAGTTCCTCCTGAAAAAAAAGAAGCCTCAGCTTTAATTCCTGTTCAAAATCAGCTATATAAGTATCAAATATATGCCATAGTTAAGATTGATATTTCTATTGCTGGTCAGTGCAAGCTTTGTAAATGTAATGTGAAAATGAAAATTATTTTGTTTTTGAAACGTCAAAACCTGGTCTCATTTCTAGGGATTTCTCACATCTATTTAGATTTTTCCTGGATGTCAAGGCTGACTGAAATGGAGGATTGGGGAGTTTTAGGGAGGTGGAGAGGTTCCAAAGTGAATCTAAGTTCTATTAAAAACAAAAAGAAAAATTTAAATATTAACATAGCCTTTCTCAGGAAAATGGAAAAAATGTTTTCAGTTAAAATATTACAACTAACAATTTAACATCATTGGGATGCAGAGAACAATATCTTTAACAGCAAGATTCTGAGGCACAGCTTGGAACGCTGAAGTGTATTTAGAATTAAAGGTGTAGCAACATGAACAGCCACAGTCTGGCATCAATTACTTGACTGTGCTGTTAGAAGTTGCTGTAGACTCTCATGCCATCACACATCCTGGAGAAAAATTATTCTTCATTGGTGGTATCTTGAATTTCTCAGCGTTTATGATTTTTTCTGACATTTTTGAGTCAAATTTAGCATTTCTCAAAGATGCCAATGTCTCAACAGCACTTTTGTCTCTCTTTTTTTTTTTAAATACAGCTGAGGGTACCAAAGATGCAAGGCACAAGAGCCATGCACCAGTGCATTCCTCTAAATTCTGGAACCAGAAATCAGATCTCCAGCCTTGAGGTATGCTGAGAGTTAACTCCCCTTTTAAGAAGGGGGTGATTAGTAGCTGGAAATCTGCCTGACTTTAGTACATCTGAGGATGCCATTACAATTTTCAGATATAAAATAATTAGCTGATGATATGAGCTGACAGCTAATACATCTATAATAAACCCTCCCAAAAAAATTATTTCCAAGCGGATGTAGGGAACGTGTTCCATTTCCAGACTGTTTGATATGGTCTGTGTAAGGAGCAAGGGCTCAATACCAGATGCTGGATGTTCTACAAGCTTTTTCTGCAGATGTCTGCAGCCTGAGAAAATCAACAGTGCTTTGAATAACACCCCCAGTAAAAGCATCTTCTTGTCAGAGTCGCTGTATGATATAGGATATGGATCCCACACAAGTGGATGAACTGATTTTAAATAATACCATCTGACAATGGGAGAAAAAACTCTCAGTAGATCTGACAAAGTCCTGGAAATGGCTGTTAGCCTTGAGAAATAAAATCCAGCCCCCTGACAGAGACTACCCGTCCTTCTTTTGTTTGATCAAATGGAAACCCAAATTTAATGATTGCTTCCGAAGTGCTGGAGGCAAAGTTTCAACAGCACTTAAACACTGCTACCAAGGAGTCCCTGTCCCTGCCCCTCACATGTGCCACTCAAAAGCAGTGTGGAAAAGATGTTAAGGAATTATCTGAGAATAAAATACATGCACCAGAGTATTTTTTTTTTTGTATGACCACTTTGCATTGCTTTCTTGCCACTGCTCTTGTAGAAATGTCTTATAGCACACCAGGAGTGCAGCACACATGATACAGACACCTAAGAAGATCCTGTGCTCTTCCTTATGCCAAAGAAATTCCAAACCCCTGTCACTACCTGCATAAAAAACTTAAAAGACCTCTGAACACATAAACCTACACATTCAACTGTGGCCCCCTACTTGACCAAGACATTACTGAATCATATGAAATATTATCTAAAATTTCTTCTCTGTCTAAGATCAGCATTTTTGCTTGTGACAGTATTATGGTCTTGTCCTCCGAGAAAATTCATGTCCAGTTGTCAAGCCAAAGCAGGAGCAATGACTAATTTTTGTCATGTTTTAAAGTTATTTTAATGCAAATCCCAGATTATTAAAAGGCACAAATACTGATTACAAGAATGTCTATAAGAATAAACTCTGCATATGCACTCCATGAGGACTTTATGTAAGATAACTACCTGAAAATGAGAACTGCTACTGTTTCTCCTGATTATCCAAATTAAAAGAACCTTTTCTGACTCATTTAATGAAAGCATATACCTGACTAGGTATCCTCAATTTTTACAAAGATGGGACAGCAGAGAGAAAGAATAGAGGAGATAAAATCTAAAGTTTGAGGGGCTAAAGATCCAAATGGCATCATGCTCCCTTGAGTCGAGTGAATAAACTACGGCAGCGTATTACCCGTGCTGATCTATAGGAATGTTGTGGGTCCTTGGGAATGGATGCATCTCCCATTTTGCAACATGCAGAGCTTAACTGTATTTTACCACTTCAACAGACACTTAGGACATTTAAATGTTGCTGCTCCTGGTGCCTTTGCTGCAGCAGATGTGTGAAGCTCCCCCCAAGTGCAATTTTGCACAGCAGCCAGATCATATTCTTACAGAAGAATACAGCAAGCAACATTATAGATAAAATAAACCACAGCGACCGAGACAAAATGAAAGACAGAAAACCCTGTTCCTTATGTACATAAAACATCTATTCCAGGAAATACCAGCAGCTACAGATTACAGAAAGTGCAGAAGCTTGAAAGTCCAATTATATGCTACCTAAATTTTTAAACAGTTTTTAGAAATCTGAGATGGTTTATCATCTCTTTGCTTTATAAAAGCTCTTCTATTCCTACCCCACCTGCCATTTTAATATCTGAAATGGGAAACTTCAGTGCAGGATCAGAGGACAGTAGAATAATTTAACCCAGGAAAGTTTTGGGACTTCCAGAGATCTCCAGTTTGACTCTGTTCAAAAAAGGTCCAATTAGATCAAATGGTTCAGCACCTTGACCAGCCAAGTTTGAGATATCTCCAAAGATGGAGATCTCCTCATCCTCTCTGCCCAACCAGTTCCAATCTTTGATCAGAACTGTTTTTCTCCTATTAGGTATCAGTTCAAATTCTGTCTTTTACCACACACATCCAAGCAGGCTGTGGCTTCATCTCCTCCTGCCATTAGCTGGAGACAGCAATGGAATTTCCCTTTTGCCTCTTCTTTTCCAGGCTGAGCAAGACTTTGCCTCTCAGTCTTTCATCATACGTACCCCCTGTATTTCTTGGTGACCCTCTGCTTCAGTATTTCAAAGTCCTTCTTGTACTTGGGAGCACAAAATAGGCCACAGATTCCAGATGTGGTTTCAAAAGTGCCAGATTATGGGGAATCATTGTTTGCCCTGACCTGCTGGTAACCTCTGCTGACACAGCCCAGCATGTGGCTGCCCCACAAGCTGTACCCTTGCGTGGGGTTACAGCATCCACATTTACTATTGCTGACCTTTGTGTCAGCCTATTTCTCCAGCCTGTCAACAAGGTCCTTGTGAATGCCAGGCCTGCCTTCCACACATTTGACTGCTCTGGATCGTGACTCAGTATTTATTTTCCATGCAATGAATTACTGCTTTTATTTAGTTTATAAGATCCAGCAGCTAAGCATGTCTGAGTTTAATGCATAAAGAGAATCACAGAATCACAGAATCACAGAATCACAGAATCACAGAATCACAGAATAGTTTGGATGGAAAAGGATCTTAAAGATCATCCAGTTCTAGCCTCCTGCCATGGGCAGGGACACCTTTCACTATCCCAGGTTGCTCAGAACCCTGTCTAACCTGGCCTTGGATACTTCCAGGGATAGGGATGATTTCTCTGGGCAA
The DNA here is from genome assembly GCA_013398615.1 of Brachypodius melanocephalos. Lineage (NCBI taxonomy): Eukaryota > Metazoa > Chordata > Aves > Passeriformes > Pycnonotidae > Brachypodius > Brachypodius melanocephalos. The sequence continues at coordinate 17,869,746 of VZSR01003806.1, read as the reverse complement.
CCTGTGCCAGTGTCTCACCACCCTCACAGTAAAGAATTTTCTTCCTCATATATAATCTTAATCTCCTCTCTGTCAGTTTCTGCTTCAAGAAAATGCAATATAAGAGGAGGAAACTACTCTGGTTCTGAAATGTCCTGTGCTCACTTTAGTTCCTTCCTGTCAATTTATACAGAAAACTGATGAAAGTAAAAAAAAAAAGTAAAAAACTTGCATACCTTGTATTCTTCATTGAACTTGTGTTCTTATTCTTATTCTCAGTACTAAAATCACATCCCCTACAAAAAAATCTGCCATAGGGTCCTATCTTAGTCTATCACATTACAAGTGCAGCTTGTAGTTACAAGCCCTATCAGAATGAGCTTAAAAAAAAAATAGTATTTCTCAGTTCCTAGGAAACAACATGTTTATTACTGGATTACCTTAATGACCTCAGCAACACATCCTTTGACTTTCCCCATGATATCTGAATTGAGTGTGAATGTAGGTGGGAAGGTTTGGCTCCTCGTGGCTTTGCAAATGTGAACAAAAAATGACAACAGTTGACCTTAGTAACTGGGTAATAGGTAATCAAATCTTGTGAAATGCTGGATTTTTGTCTGGAATTTACTGAAAGGAAGATGACAATATGGAGATACAGACTATTGAGTGAATCAAATGATTCTCAAGTTTTTCTCAAATGCCTGCAGCAAAGGTTAACAAAATCTTCTCTGACTTCAGTTAAATACAAAGGTTCACAAAATCCTATGTGAATGGAATCAAATACTATGGACAACATAGCCCAGGAACCAGCAAACTGAGCTCCTTACTTCCAAGGAGAAAAATTACACTAGTCTCGGCTAATCCTGTGGTGAGATGGAAAAACAAAAAAACCTCAAAATGTCAAACCAAAAATAAAAACAGAAAAAGAAGAATTAAATCTACAAAAGGAGAGACGGAACAAATGTCTGTTTTGCCCAGGTTCCAGCAGTAGCAAGGCATGATCTTTATAACTACAAGACAAACTTATGATAATTATTTTCCCTAACAGTCATACCGCACCCAGTGATCTATGGCCCAAGCACTTCTTTAACCAAATGCAACATCTTCATATTCAATAACTCTCTACAGATTTCTTCCTCCCTTTAAGTGGTGCAATTCAATAGATCTGAGCTCATTTTGGCTATATTTAGCTGGAGTGCATCCTGAAAACTACTTCCAATGCTCCTCTGTGTTGTCTGTGTGCTGCAGACTGGCTGGAGAGGCTCTGATGACACACAGCTTGCTCAGTCTGCTGTTAGAGGGCAAATTCCAGCTAGAAAGAAAAGGACTCTCAGTCATTTTGTAGGAGGTGTTTGCAGGGTAAACCCATGGGCCTGATTCAAACCAGGTTTTAGTTCCTGGCTGGAGTTTAATACTGGGAAAGACACTGCTAATCCCTTAGTGGACATACAGGGTAAGGAGAGGCAAAAGAGCTTCTCTGCTCTGTCTGTGACATCTAGAAATAGCAGATAAATGAACCTTCAGATAAATGAGCCTGGCACAGCTTTAGGCCAAGGGTCTTGCATTAGTCTCCTATGGATGAAGCAGAAAAAAATCCTTTCCTTAATATTGACTGTTCTCCCCTCTCTGCTAAACCCAGGACCTTTCCTGTTACACCTCAGACCTTTCTTTTCTGCAGCAGCTAAAACAGAACACACTCAACTCCCCTCTATTTCATGCCATAGAGAGCCTTCCTCTATTGTCTTCATTTGTTAGAAGGTATTGTTTTCTTCCACAGAAAGATTTTTGTGATTTGAAACTTTAAATGGAAGGAAAGAGAAATTCAGGGGTGTCCTGGAGCTTGGTCACACAGTGGCTGACAACCCAAGGTGCTCCTGGCCTACAGTTTTCCAGGTGGGAGTGAGAGAAGCAAGTGGTTGTGAAGCCCAACAGG
>VZSR01003806.1:17732664-17867734 GCA_013398615.1 Brachypodius melanocephalos | reverse complement strand
ATGGTGTCTCTGTGCTGAGATTTCAGGCTCACTCTTCACAAGAGTGCTAGAAAACCTATTTCTTGCAACAAGCAAGAAGTAGGAGTCTTACAGAGTAGTATTGTGTTTGAAATTCTTACATAATTTTGTGTAACAGATCCATGGGTTTTTGAGCTTTGTGAATCCTGTGCAAAACTCCAGTCTCGAAAATAGTTTTATGCAAGTGACAAATTCCTTCTGAAAAACTTGAGAGGACAGACCTATTCTCAGTGTAGACCTGGTTAATATCTTACCCTAAGAGATAAACAGTTGTTGTTTTTATTCAAAAAGGACTTCAGTATTAAGTTTAGTGGAGCTTAAAGGATAGCAATTTGCTATATAAAGGTTTTTCAAAGATTTGAAAAACTAACTTCCACCCAAAAGTATCTGAGTTACATCCTACTTTGTAGACAAGATTTGCTTTATTGCGTCTCTAAACAACCTCAAAAATACAAATCGCTATTAGCACAAATTTATTTACTTTAACTTATGACAGGAGTTTCAATAACCTTCTACCAATGGGATCTTTGTCAGACTTTAGCATCAATACTTTTTCCCAATTGTCCAAAGTTTATATAAAAATAACTCTGTTGTGAGTACCAACCCAGGGTGATTAGTAGAGCTAAGCAACAAACATGTGAAACACATGTTAAAATACACTCAGAAGGAGAATGTTTTGTTAGTTTTGGCTTTGGCTCCTAATCAGATGCTCCATGGAAATACTGTTTATAAGCATGTGTGTCTACATTTAATCACAGATATAAATAATATATATATAAAGTTTCCTTCCAAAATTTGAGACACAGTCATTTGGGTGTCAAAAATACAACAGTCCTGAATCTTCCTGTTCCTCAGAGAAAGCAAATAGTGGCAAAAAATACTCAAAGAACTAAAAGACAGAAAAGTAAATAGCACCTTGCCCTCCCAGCAAAGCTGCCTAGATTTGTAGTATGAGCAACATTCACCAAAATGCTCAAAAACCCCATGACTGAAAACCCAAACAAATAGGCCACTCTATGTAACCACAGCAAGCAACCCCAATGTGAGAAAAAGCCAATAATGTTAGATTTAGCAGCGTAAAAAGTCTATTGATACTGGCTGTAACAAAAAATCTTTTCCACTCAAGGGCTTTTTCCCATTCCAAAGAGAATGACACAACATTTACAGCCATATAGATAATAACGAAAAACTGTTTCTGTTTATTTTCTGTTTACTTTTAACCAATTCAACCACTGCCCAAGAGAAACATCACTTTCCCACTATCCCAAACATTCCCAAGCAATGTGTAATCAGAGAAACCATTAATACCACCAGGCTTATTTTTATACCAAATAATGCTTACAGGTATTTTGATGCCAAGACACCAAATTTAGAGTTGAGTTGCTACCAGTTGTGCTTTGCTCTCATCTGGAAACACTGGGTGGACTGATGCAGTGGAATTAATTCCTTCTATATTTGCATTCCTAACTTCCATTTTGCAGTATTGAAAAAAAAACCCCATTGCATAGAGAATAAAGGTTTTTTTGTTGATTGATGTCTCATCTAAGTTCTTTTTAATCTTGGGATCTGTGTAAATAAAAGCAGTAGACAGTATATAGGGAGCTGATGTGATCCTAAAGTCTATTTTATATCATCATTACAGGGTTTTTCTATATCATCAAGGCCCCAAGCACACACGGATCTTGAGTCTCCAAAGAAAATTATCCCACAAGCACTGGAAGTACTTTCCTCAACATATTATGAACTACACCTAAATGTAGCTTAGATGTTTCTAGGATTTTTTTTTTAAGAAAAATTATTTTTCCCTATGATCTAAGACAGAAATTAATCTCCCCCTGGACTGTTTCCCTGTCATTTCTGAGTACAGAAGTCAGCCTAAGCTTCTGGGATGTTTAAACTTTTAGGCAGGTGAGTGAAATTCAAACCACTAAGTGAAATTCAGCCCAGCTTGTGGAAGTGATGAACTGAGCTCTCAAAACAGCTTAAGGGAGTGGGAAAATGAGATCCTGGTCTTGTTTGCACCACTGTATCAGGACTCACCTGACTTTCCCACTCCTCCTTGAGCATGTTATTTAGCCACTATAAATCCTTTTCTACTCTTGGCCAGGACTCACAGGTGAGGTACTGGTTTGCATTTAGGGCTGCAATTATTTAGTCCATAAAGAATGTAATGTTTCCATAAAGAAGGTATAGCGTGTCCTTCTGTCCCGCCACTGGCATCCCTTTGCTAATATTTGACAATGTTTGGTAAAGAACAGCACAAAAACCCCACAGGAATTACACTATCAAATCTTACCAAAGGAGAAATTCTTTCCTAAGGTGTGGCTGTTAAAATCAAAGAAGGTTTAAGGATAACAAAGTTGTTAATAAGGTTGTGATTCTAAAAATTAATAATTTATTAGATTTGGGCACAATATCGTGAGATAACAGAAGCCAGCACTCAACTAAATCCAAAGATTCTGTCCCAAAATATAGATTCTGTCAACAGGAATCGAATATCAGCAAGAAAGTCAAAAATAATTCTTTGAGAAGAAAAACAGTTATATTATCAAAATCAGACAGCAAAAGAGACATGCACTGAGAATCAAAGCTTAGTAAAAGAAAACTTCTTAGTTTGCCTTCCAGCATGCAGTTTCTATTAAGTGTATGTTGTCTTTACTTTCCATACGAGCTTTAAATCAAATTTCAGTTTGTTACTGATACACTCTGCAGGAACAGATACTCCCTAAAGAGTTATGATTCCTCCTCTCCAGCACTTACACTGGCATAATTTTGACCAGTGAAATGAGTACAGCGATACTAAAAAATCTCCGAGTTCTGCCTAAATCACTTCCTGCTTATTTTCTCTGTACATCTCTGTGCGTTTTCCAAGTTTGTATAATGGATTTGAGAATTTTGACATCATCTTTCAGATCCACCCTGAAAAGAAGAGCTCAGAGTTGTTTACTTCTTATTTGTGCCCTCCAATTTTCACTCTCCCAGTTAAAAGACCCCAAGTCCATGCCCTGTGTCCAAGGGCAAGCACCACAGAGCAACCCCTGTCCATGCTAAAGCTCTCCTAAGAGCATGGCCACATCCAAACCATGTGGTGGGGAGAGCTCCTGGCCTCTGCTGCTTCTCAGGAGTTTACAGTCATAGAATGTTTTGGGTTAGAAGGGACCATTAAAGGGCACCTAGTCCCCCTGCCCTGCAGTGAACAGAGATATTTTCCACCAGACCAGACTGCTCAGAACCCCATCCAACCTCCCACTGAATGTTTCTGGGCAACCTGGGCCAGTGCCTCACCACTCTCATTTTAAAAAGCTTCTTCCTTATGTCTAATCTAAATCAATCCTCCTTTAGTTTAAAACCTTCCCCCTTGTCCTGGCACTACCCAAGTTCCTTTCCAGCTCTCCTGAAGCCTTTCAGGCTCTGGAAAAGGCTCTAAGGTCTCCCCAGAGTCTTCTCTAGGCTGGACACTCCCAGATCTCCCAGCCTGGCTCCACAGGAAAGGTGTTCCAGCCCTCAGTGCACCTTCATGGTCTCCTCTCCAACAGGTCCTTGTTTTCCTGTGTTGAAAACAAGGAGGGCCCCAGAGTTGGACATTATTTGGCACAATGTGACATTATTTGGCTCAGGTCAAAGTGTGATCACTCAAAAGCTGATGATGATACTCCAACAGGAAAGAATCTTTTTGGTTACTGTGTAGTTTAATAACATATTCAAAGTCTACCATATTTCTCAGCTGAAACACAATGAACTTCCAGAGCACAATTTCTTGTACCTCAAGATGCAGTTTGGTGTGGTCAGGGATCTTGTGCAAATATAAATTAACTGTGTCTCAACAAAGACAAAATTAAACAGGAGTAATTAAAAAAATGTAAAAAACCTACATATTCTACCTACACTTTAATGCAATCTACTACCACTTGCACAGGACCCATTGCATTGCTATGAGCTTTAGATATTTCCCACTAAGACAAGAATAGTGGTGAGCAGCACTAAAAAAAAAGACATCTACAATGAACCTCCTAGAATAAAAATAGGTGTCTGTAGTTTTAAAATATCTAATGCAATTCAAAGGACAACAGAACTGAAATCACAGAATCATAAAATCACAGGATAGTTTGTGTTGGAAGGAGCCTTAAAGATCATCTAGTTCCAACCTCCCTGCAAAAGAATCAGAAAGTAGGGATTTAACTTAGTTTTTTACCATTTTGCTGGCTTTGAGCCTGCTTTAAGGTAGTCTATTCTTGTAGGGAAGTTATTTTCCCTCCACTGTTTATTCAAACTTGCAATGTACTATGAAAGCATTATGGTAGTTAGTGCAACTGAATTACTGCCATATAACATGCGGGTGCTGGAAATATATCCTTAAACTAGCAGTCAGCGTGACAGATGAATGGTGTTTTTCTAATCCTATGGGAACAGAAGTGAAACAGAGCACTCACAGCGTGATGCTCTATGAATTCTTTTGTGTGTCAGTCCAGACTTCTGATGGGAAGACTTTTTCTTGGAGGGGAGGGAGCATTAAAGCTATAAAACAAATGATAAAAAACGGGTATTTACAGAATGAGAGAGGTGTCAGCTTTCCAGTGATGTTGACTGAAGTATTTAAATAGCTAGACTTGATTTCATGACATGACATGGAGAATGTGATAGTGGTTCTCACAGAAAAAAAGCAGCAGAACTGAAGCTACCATTCACAAAATCACAGGCAAACCTGCAGCTGATTTAACTATGGTCAGGAACCTGAAAGGTTCAGAGAAGCAACCTAAGGACACAAGCATCCAAAGTTCCAAGTCTACTCAAACTGCAAAATAAGGAAAATTTCAAAGATTTTAAATGAATGGGGGCCATTTTGCCCCACCAATTCAGCCACATCCCACAGGAATACCACTTCTCCTCTCTAAACGATTTTTAAGAGACAGAGGAAAGCCAAATTGCCATCCTCTTGCAAGGTGTCAGTTACTGTGGATTCTGTCATCCTGAATGACAATCCTTCAGACAAAGGAAGGAAAGTTGAATTCCCAAACACCACCAGCTCTGGCTATTCCACAGTCCAACCTGTGCAACAAAAAAGGAGCGTGGGTAGATTGCCAACACAGGTGTCATTCTCAAGAGATGGGCACACATTATGAAGACCAGTTCCATGATCCATCTTTCCTTCCCATGCACAGTTCAGTTACATCCAGGAATGAGAATAATTTTGTCCATCTACAAATGTTCTTACTCTGAGGAGCAGCATTTCATTGGTGTTTTACTGTTGTCTCAGGAGAGGAGGATAGTAACTGTTATGAAGTGAGACAGAGGTGCTATTCTAGTTTTTATTACGTTTTGATTTTGCCAATAGAGATGGCTGGTTTGTAGAATATTATTACTTAATAACGTTGAGTTGCCTCTACTTAATATTATTATTGCAGTTTTTATAAGAAGCCATCTTATCACAACGTACTGATATAATAATCATGTATTATTGTGAAGTACTGTGAAATTTCTTCTTAATTTCTGCACTGTATTTTAAGAGTATTCCATCTTGGCTCAATGTCCCTTTGCACATTGCTGGTATTACAGTTCCAGAGATAGTCCCTTTGTTTCAAATTAAAACCATGCGATACATCAGTAAATTCTACAGACAATCCTAGGTGAGTGTCTTTTTCTTTTAATATAACAGTTCTGGTGGCTGTATTTCAGTCAAAGAAGTGTAGAATTTTTTCTTCTCCTTCGGTAAAGTCCTCATGTGGCTCAGAGCTTTCCTGACTTCTCCGTGGTACAGATATGGAATGGACCTCACAGCACTGCAGGCAGTAACATGAATGCTTAGCTCTAATTTTAAGAAATGCTTTAAAAGGAATGAGTATAAACAATATTTGCATTTTGTATCATAACTCAAACCATACTGCTAAACAATCATATCCTGTTTAGCCCAAAATGAGATCAGAAATATATATTTATCATCTAGTCTGGACAGCTTAGCATGATTTTGGCCCAAAGCAAAGTGGAACTGAAATCATTTACAGTTGTCCAAACCAAGATAACCACACATTTCTGAGGTAATTGATACCTAAAAGGAACACTGCCCTTAGATTGCAGTTCATGATTTAAGTATACTAATTCCTTAAAAAATCCTGTTAAATTGTCTATGGGATTTCCTCCAGAATTTAGTGTGGATTAAACAATCTACTGAAGAAAGAAAATGTGATACAGGAGATTAGCCCATCCACTAACAACTCTTCCTTTAGCAATGGATCACATTTCCTACTATCTTTGATTCCATTCCACCCACCTCAAAGTTACAACAAAATCCTAAACAAAACAAAGCAAAAACATGTTAAACATTTTGAGTAGCATGTTTGAAACAGTCTTTCATGTTTTGTCATTAATTTTAGAGACTATTAAGAAAGAAAATAGTACTGGTTTCATACCTGTATATAATTCATGAATGTATTCTAAAATAAGATCTTGATTTTCTTTTTCTTTTTTATTTTTTTTTAACATGGAAACAGATCAAGAGTTCACAAAATGTAATGAAGCCAAGCAATAGAGAGAATTACTTTTTATATATAATAGACACACACATTGCAGTTCATGAATTACAGTCTAGTGATAAAAACCAAAACATACAGTCAGATGAAAGGTAAATATTTGATTACAGACACACATTCCTTGATAGACAAACATAGATTCAGATTTGCCATTGTCTACAATAGAAAACATGATATAGTACTTTAGAGTAGAAAAATACTACACTGGAAGAACAGAAGAGAGTGCAAAGTCAAGCACATAACCCATTCATTCAGAAGAATGCTGTTATCTATTTCTTTGTGTACAAGCTCAAAGGATTTGCCTCCCTTTATGCAAAACATAACTTTTTGCATAAATAAATAAGTAAGAAGTTACAGAAAAGAAACCACCAGTTTCCAAAATACAAACAGTTGTTGGGTACAATTATTCAATGACACAAATTCTCAGCTGAGGGGAAATGGGACTTGTTCCTAACCAAATTCTTAGAGAGAAGTGGTTCCTCATTAGGTTTTGATTTCTTCCCACTGCAGGGCAGAAAGGAGCGGAAAGTAGATTAGGAATGCCATAGTTCTGAAAAGAGGCTCCATTAAGAAGAAAGTAGAATTACAACTAGCACAAGATAAAAATTCCATTATTTCTTAGACTTTTCCATGAAATCCTGAAAGTGAAATGAAGCCCGAGTAGCCAAATACGAAATAGAAAAATATTACCAAACACATGAGCCACCTCAGCATTGAAAGGGAACTCAAACCAAAGCCTCCAGCTTCGAGCACTGAAAGGGTGTAGAAATCACTCTACAAATATCAAATTTCCAACAGTCCTGTCCACTATGTTAATGTCTGGAAATGGATGGAAACTGGCTCAAATACTTCTCTGGAATTGTGAGTGTGCTCCCAGCACAATTTTGCCCTTGACATCTAGCTGCCTACAGAAAACATGAGGAAGAATTGAGCAATTGAGCACAAAGAAGGGTGAAGGACTCTTCTCTGCATTCACTGTGGACCAGATTATCAAAATAACAGGGTAGTCCTGCCCACCCACAGAAAATTAGTCAAAAACACAGACTTCCATGCTAACACAGCTACACTGCTTCTCACCCCCGCTGAGCTTTATGGGAGTCATGTAGCACCGCATTTTGTAATGTAGACAAAATTTTTCATAACTACATAGAACAGAAAATAGGACTAGAAAGGATGAAGAGAAGAGTTTATACTCAAGCATGTTTGCACAGAATATTTAAATTTCATCTGTAAGCTCTATTATATGAAAAGAGTCCTCAAATGCTATTGAAACAATTTGCTAAGAAGATAAATAATGAAAAAGGAAAACACTATTGTGAAAAATCTGCATGCAATGTTTATAAATAAAATTTGCTTTCTACAGGAAAGAAATACAAATACACAGCAGACAGAAAGATCCATAACTACTCTTCTATAATCTTCCTTCTCAGCATGTGTGCTTAGATATCAAGAAACATTTGAAGGAATAGGAAAAATATGGAAATAGGGTTTCTTTAGACCATCTGGGCAAAAGAAAAAACACGTAACAATGATTTAATGTGCAGCATGAAAAAAGCATCAGACCAGCATGATGTATTAAACGTTTCACAGTTTCTCTGCTGGGTATCAGTAAAAGGAAAGAATTACCTCCATCCGCTCCTGCTTGACATCATCGATCTCATCATCTTCAAACATGGCCAAGAGTTCTCCAGTCTGGTCAATGGAGTTGAGAAAATCTTGGGCCAGCTTCTGCCGCTTGTTGGTGTTATTGCTGTTGAATTTGTCTTCACAAAGGCAAGCAAAGAACAACAAACTTAACCTATTTGGCTTCTCCAAACATCAATCACCTGGTGTCCCTCAGAGTGACACACTTTAGAACCAGCACTGAGCAGAAAAGGCCTGTTCTTATCGTGCCCCTCACTCAGGTTGTGCTACTTGAACAAGGTCATGTCACTGCTCTGCTCCAGTAACAGCAAAACATTTTTTTAATATAACCAAGTAGTTTTTCATAATCTAGAGAAAACTAATCTGCTGCCCATATATCATTACTTCTCACCAAAGTATCCACAGTGGACACAGCTGTAAAGGAAACAACCCCTCTTTGGTAGATAGAACTTCAGTCACTTGAGAGCAGAGTATACTTGGGAAATGTTCTTCCCTGAGCACATGCAGAACATCCTCACTACCTAACAGAACCATTAAGATGCAGTTCCAGAGGTGATGGACCACTGCTCTGCAGTAAAACCTGCAGAATGCTGGCAAGATGATCTCTATTGTTCTAAACAGCAGAGCTGCTATAAAGGCATGAAATTCACAAATGAAAATTAATGGCTTTAATTATAAAACCTCACTAGAAAAGGCATTCTTTAATTCCAAGATAAACTGCCTTTAGGAAGCATTTCATGAATATCTAAAAGACTTAGTGGAATTGTTTATTTGCTTTAAGTAGTGACACAAGCTAAAGTGTTAAAACCCCAAAGCTGCCAGGTAAGAAGTTGCACTGCCAGATTCCCTGCACACAAGAAACACAAAAATAAAATGCCACAGGCAAATTAAATCTCAAATAAGCTGACAAAAACTTATCCACAGCTTGATGGAAATCAAAGCAAGAAGTACAACGTTTACCTAGCATCAATGTGGATGCTCAGAGGAACCAAACACAAGGAATTCATTGTATGGGAAAAAATAATAAAAGGCTCTGAGAAAGGAAGTAAGCTTAATACAGAAATTTGTGTATGGACATTGCTAGATGTTATAACAGTATGGTAAGGTTTAGATTTGTCATGATAAGTTTTAACTTAACTTTTTACAATGGAAATGTTAGTTTTAATATCAATATAAATCAACAAAACTTTAAACCAGGAAACTACATGGCATAAATTAATATATTTTTAATTCAAAGAGCTTTTCTGTTAAATGCATTGGTTATAAAATCTGTTACTTCCTTATGGAATGCAGAAACAAAAGTGTTTCCCATTATTTAAACTACAGATTCAAAGTATAGAATGTTAAACCACATTGAAAAAATACACCCACGTCATATATTAATGTTCAGTGACTTCAGATTATAAGTGGTTTTTTTAAGCATTTTGATAATAATTTAACAGATGTCCATTCAATTGCAGGTGGTGCATTTAAAATACAGATGCTGAAATCAATTAGCCCTTTAATCAGCATCAGTTTCTTTCTTCAACAGAGATCTGACATTAAAGTCTTACTGTTCATCTGGATGGTAAATGCAAATGCTTACATATTTCAAATTGAAAAGCAGAGATTTTCAGCAAAATTCCTCTAAAGAGACTATTTTTGTGTCTCTATCTACCAAGCAAGACATTAATACTTTGCATTGAGCTGTTCAGCACTTTTACAAGACATCAAGCCTCTCTCAAATTAAGTAATTTCTTTTTTTCTACCTTCGAGGAGGTCATCTTCTTCTATTCCTTTGACAATTTTAGATTTGTAGTCTCGAAAAAACATGTACTTAAGGAGCCTTTGAAGCTTCTTCTACGAGAAAAAAACCCAACATTTATATTAATGACTATTACATAGTTATTTCTTAGTTAATAAACTTTGTAATACACAAACATACAAACGTGTAGCATAGTAAATATAACTTTTAAAATATTTGTCATTTTAAATCCTGCAGAAAATCCATACATAGAAAGTACCTTGGGACAGTAGCAAATCCATATTACATATTATTTATTTGAGCTCCTTGGTACTTTGCTGTGAGACAGAAATGACTCTGACTTTCAGAAAGGAGAAATTCACATATCGAGCTTCTTTATGGCACTCCAAAATGTTTGCTTACTTTGGAAACTCTAGGCTAGAAATGCACATTTCCATGAACTTTGACTCTGTATCAACTGCTGTTTTCAGTACAACCTTACAGCTTTTATCAGATAAAGAAATTACAATTTATTTTCATGTTTCAGTGGGGTTTAATTTTGAAACGGTTTTGGTTGTTAGGTTTCACCTGTCAAATGAGTAAAGGAAAACAAAGGAGAGAAAAGAGAGAGAGAAAAAAGGAACCTAAGAAAGAAAAGGACATAAAGGAAGAATAAAAAATGTAATTAAAAATAGCTGACAATTTTTTAATAATTATTAAATTTGAGGAGAGAATTTTTTTTTTCTCTTGTTGACCTGCTCTACTTATTATCCAGAGAAAGCAAGGCCATACCTAAATTTGGAGCTTTTAGAGGGATAAAACACAGGAAAAATATTTTAAAATAAAATAAAGAGGATTTATAGACAGTCTAAATGACAAAACTATAATGGTCACATTGTCAAATATCACAGTGACCCCCTTCATAGCTAGGGGGAAATTAGAATGATTGATTTTTAATTAAAGGGACAGAAAGTACAGGGATCTATATTTATATCTTATTAAGAAATTGTTTTGACTCTAAGATACATTATCTACTCTAAAGCTTTGTGAAAAAAAAATCAATTGATAATTGAATCTGCAGGAAAAAAACAATTATTATTTCAGATATCACAGAATAATTATAACATGCTTTATCAAATACAATTGCAAAGTGGATATACTTTAAAATAAAGCTATTCATGATGATGGATTCCTTTACATACGTTAAGAAAGCACTTGAAAACACAATATGCAGCTGACTACATAAAATAAGAAGTTTCTGTCTAATTACTGTACCTTATCTTTGCGCATTAAGAACAGGAGATCTTCAGCAGAGATGACTCGAGCCCCTCTCATCTGAGAAACTTCAGCTGCTTGCTGCAACTGAAACAAAAGAATAAATTAGGATGGCCTTTTCAGTGTTCAAAAACTTTATTCACTGGAGTTTGTTTTAAATAAATTCAGATAGTATTTTGCATGGTCATCCATAGCAAAATACAAGCTCTGCACTCAAACACAAGCTGGGACTCTCAAAGGTGTCACTCACTCAAGTCTTGCCAAGAAGTGAATAACAATTTTATGAAAAGCCTGAAAGACCTTTGACAATTCTCAAGAAAAAGCTTTTTTGTTTATATTTAAAAGTTATTGCTTTTAAAAAGTCCTGCTGCCCTTTTTTTTTTCCTTCTCTTAGCACAGAAAATGGAAAATGAACATATAATTCTCTCAGGCAATGTAAAAATGCCAAATTCTTGCCATAGCACTTTATCTGCAACTGTGGAAGCGTGGCTGATCCCTCTCCCAATTTTTTTTAGAATAACAAATATTAATTTTAAACAGCTTACCTAAGTATTTTTTGAAAGAAACTTTACCCCTACTTGACTTAGCATTAGTACAAACCAGACTCACATGAAGAACTTTTTTAGGAATGCTCTTTTTTCATTTAGGAGAAAGAAAATTAATTGATAGGAAACGCCAACTCCATTACTGAAGGAATTGAAAAACCTTATTGAGCAGACCGGGCCATTCAGCTGTGAAAGTGATAAAGGTGGGATTGAGCAAGGAATAACACAAAAATTGATCAGAGGTGGCCAAAGGAGTGTGAAGCAATGCACTGCCCTCACATCCATCGTGACGGTGCCTACAAAGGACTCAAATGTCCCAATTTGTGCTGTAAAGAGCAAAAAATCTCTTTGTAAAGGACTAAGTATATCAGCTTTTAGTAGGTGAAGAAAACCACAGTTTTTATACAAAACCAGAACAGGGTTAGAAACCTGGTAGCCTGGGTTATCTGCACAGCTGATGCTTATCAAAGTGCTGGGCTAAGAAAGTTCAACCCAAATGTGCAGAAGGAGTCAAAGGGATTTGCTCCTTTCACCTCACAAGCTTTTTATTCTGGCGTAAGATCATCATGGAAGGAATTTTTAAAGGTCATCTAGTCCAACCCCTGTAATGAGCAGGGACCTTCAGCTAGACCAGGTTGCTCAGAGCCCCATCCAGTCTGACCTTGAATTTTTCCAGGGATGTGGAATCCACCGCCTCAGTGGACAAGCAGTTTCAGCATAAAACATAATGCTGTATCAACTGAGATAAGAAGGGATGCCTCACACCTTGTCCTCTAAATTTAAAAAACAAAGTCCAAAAAACAGCTTTAACTGTAAGCTTTTTGCCTTTAGCATTGTTAACCCTCTGATGGAAAACTGACTGAGCACTGCATAAAAGTCATCAAAAGAACACCTTCAAAAATGCTTGATATTAAAACTCATACACACCTGTAACATGATCAATAAACAGCAATTTAATTTGTGTTAAAATAGCTCGGTATTCTTCTTTAGAAATGCATTAATGCACCTGAAAATAATTTTAAGAAATCCTATCCTTCATACTCACACTAGCAATGGTTTCACTCAGTATCACTGGCTGAATAAGTATATTATTAATCTGAGCTCCCATGCTGCTATGACTTGAAATAGGCCTATTCAGAAGTTAAAAAGAACAACAAAAACAGTAGCTGTTTCTAATATCCAAAGAAGGGGAAAGGGGTGGGGGGGGAATTTTCATTTTGGCAAGTGTTCAGTGGGCAAAAGATTCAGTCCATAAATCATAATACTGGACTGCATTAATTTTTTTCCACACTAATCACACGCACACAAAACGTTAACTGTATCTGGTACGCACAACACAAAACATACTGCGTGAAGAGGTTCAGATTTTCCCCTTGGAACCCTCTCTTGGCCCTTGCAGTCACCGAGACCAGAGAGATTTCAGGAATTCTGAAGTCACAGTAACATAATCTCACTTGAAAAATGTAAGAATGTGAAAAACGATAGCTCTATTTTTTGGCATAAGCAAAACTGTTTCTTATTCTGATTAGTTTGAGGGCACACAAGCTACTTATGTTTCTAACATAAAATATAAAGAGTTGGATAAAAAAAAAAATTGCCAAGAACAAGCCAATATTCCTCTCTGGTGTAAATCTATTGCAGCTAATGGATTTATGCCAAGGCTGACTTTGGCCCCACTGAGCTTAAAAGTGTTAGAAAACCTGACCTTAGCATGGTGATAACACAACACAGCTTTCCCAAACATCATGTAAAACAATGGCAGAAATATCCAAAGGGAAAGCACGCCCTAGTTCCCAAACATGCACAAGGATGATCTCTTGGCCCCTTCCAATCCAAACCATTCCATGACTCTCTAAGACATAGAGTTCAGGTATGTTAATTTCCATGTGTAGCTGAAATACTTTTTTTTTTCAAATGATAAACACGTGACAATGACATTCATAGCAAAGGTGGTGTGGGAACTGCTCACAGGAGCCTTGTGATGAAGGAAGGAAGAGTAAGGAGCAAACACCAAATTCACATCCCATTTGCATCTAAGTAAATCCTGAGTAACACTCTTTACTTTAATGGAGTTCTTCTGGGCTAAAGACAAGATCAAAATCTGGAATAATATCCTCAGTTCCTACCAAAACAATGAAAACTTTATTCTCGTATTGCCTTGACTCCTGCATCTATTTTATTTTAAGGAATGGACACACAGCATTTAATTTCTTTGGCTTAAAGAAAGCAAAGTACGAAAATAATTACTTCCTGTACAGTTATAAAATATGGATTATTTATCCAAACAGACCATAATGAGTTCGGCATTGGTACACGTATTTACCTGGGAAACCAGGGTATGCTCAGGTAAATATGTATCCAAGCAATTAAATAAAAATTACGTCCCACACAGCCGAGGCTGGGGGGAAGACGTATTTATAGTTTAACACACACATAATTGACTCATTCAAACCACAACGTGAGTGCTTTGCTATAATTAGTATTATAACAAACTGTCTTATTTGACTGTCCCAGAGTTGCCATTAATATGCAATAAGCCCCAATTCCTGAATTTCCGGAGCTGAAGGCCTTGTTGAGTCATTACGTGGTGAAGGGGGATTTCAGGAAGCTGCTCCAAAGAACTGATCCATCTCTGAGCACTCGAGCATTTGTCATTCCAGAAAAGCCTTTCTCAGCTCCCTGAAATCAGGAGGTGCCTCACCCCTGGCTGCAGTGGGAGCACGGCGGTGGTTCACTCAGGCAGCAGCACTGCCCATGACTCCAGATGATGGGTGGGATAGAAATCCTGCAGGAACTGTTCATACATGAGGTTACCACACGGCAATGAAGCAGTTATGGTAGGAATTTCCCACCATCTCCCTTCTCCAAGCCTCAGTGCCAGTCACAGATTTTGGGGCTGCAGCAGTTCCAACATACTCACTTGCCTTCTGCTAATTTTTTTTAGTTTTGAAATTATTAAGTCCACATTACAAAATATTTTGTTTGGGATGATACTGAAGAACAGTAAACAATCCAAATTACTCATCTTTTTTAAGAAAAACAGGCTGAATTCCGTAATACCTGCAAACAATGTCTGAGACCTCAGAGTCTAAATATATATTTTTTTACAGCAGAATTATGAACCCCTAAAAGTGAAGTTTAAATAACGGAAGTGTTGAAATTATTTTAACTATAGGAGCGCAAATAGCTCTGTTAATAATTAGGAGTTTATGAAAAATAAGTGTATTTTACAATTTTTCCCATTACAAAGAAGGTAGTATATACAGTAACTATATTTTAAAGCCTAAGAAGAAATGGCTGGGGAATAATATTTTAAAATGTAATCACAGGTTTAATGACTTTATGAAGTTAACTTTCTTGGCAGGATGAATGAAGTATGTTAACAGTCACCTTACGGCTATTTTCTTTTTGCAACTTCTGCAAATTATAGATTTGTTGAAAGGAGTATTCATTCTCCTGTGACAGAAGCACAGTTACTTCAATGGGACTGTCTGCTTTTTTTCTTTCTTCCAGAATTATTTTTTCTTCCACTACCTCCAAAGTCAACAATCACCGATACTTCTTCTACAAAACCATCTTGATGGACAAACAGACAAAAAGCTGGAAAACAAACATACCGTGTTGTGACATAATCCTTCCAGTTAAACTTCAGGATGGAGTCAGAACGGTGATGTTTGCATGCCTTGGAACTGCTGGGAGCCAAGAATAATGCTGCAGGAGCTACAATTTTGTTTTCATTATACAAGAAAATTAGATCATAGTTCACCTTGCTGATTTTTTTTTTCAGAGGCAGGAAGGTTCTTGTGTTATTAAATATGCATTAAAATACCCTCTTTTCTCACCTTTTCTAGGTAAAAACCATACTACTGTAAAATTATCAAATAATATTCTGAATTAAGATAGAATCCTCTAAATACACTCCAAACAGAGCATCCTGATACTTTTATGAAGGCAACTAAATAGAAAAGGTAAATACAGGTCTTCACTTCAAACTTTCCATGTAGTATCTCACATGCTACTGATGGTGACACCTGAGCTTCTTGTCCTAACACACAGAGAAGGAAACCACTGAATTTGTTTCCAGAAGTCAGAACCAGGACGTGCTTTATGCACTTAACACATCTTGAGGAGATAATGACATTATGGAGCCCATTAGGGCACTCTGACAGGTAATGATTCAGGATTACTGCACAAGGGTTTACCAGCATGACTGAATCATGACAAGCTGTCTAAGCCAGAAAATGTCCATCTCAGATTAAAAGAAAACAATTTTCTTCTTAATAGGTATTTAGTTTCAAATATAAGTATTTTTTACTGAAGAGCACTTAATGTAACACTAGTTGATTATATGTGACCTCTAGAAGATGAAGCTCTGTGTCACATTTTGAGGCTTAGAGAATCATGCAATCATAGAATTGTTTAGGTTGGAAAATACCTTTAGGATCATCGAGTCCAACCTCTCCCCCAGCACTGCAAGGCCACCACTAAACCATGTCCCCAAGTGCCACATCTGCTAAATCCCTCCAGGGACGGTGACTTAGTTCACCACTTCCCTGCAGTCTGTTTCAATGTTTGACCATCACTCCACCGCAGAAATATTTCTTAATATCCAATCCAAACCTACTTTGGCAAGACTTGAGGCTATCTCCTCTTGTCCTATTACTTGCTACCTGGGAGAAGAGACCAATCCCCATCTGGCTTCAACCTCATTTCAGGGAGCTGTAGAGATTGATGAGAGCTCGTATTTTATGCTTGACATACAGTGAATCTCAGTCCATACAGCTCATGAGAATAAGAAAACCCAAGTTCATACCCCACAGTCCCTGTCATCTACTGAGATCTTGGTTTCAAGGACAGCATTTACTATATTTGTCCCTTTATGAAAACTGTATTCTCAAGTCCCTGAAGCAAGATCAACTGCTTCACCTCGCCTTTTCTTGACTTCCAGTTCAGGCAGCCCAGAGAGCTGAATCTGGGTAAAAATCTGGAGTCTGCAGCCAGAGCAGAGCAGAGCTTCCTTGTAATTGGAGAAGAATTACCCCAAAAGCATCTTTGGCAATAATCAGGTTACCAAGGGACTCCCTCCAAAAGCACAAAGAACACATCTACAGGTCCAATACTCAATGATTTCAAAATCAGGGGCAACAAGCAGCTGATAGAAAATTAAGAAAACAGATTGTTCCAGTCACAGGAGAAAACAGCCCTTCCTTCAGCTGCCTTCAGACTGAAATTGGGTGAAATTCAGTCCCAGGAGCTCCAAAAAACAGCCCCACACCTCAGCCTACAGGGTTTTTACCACACAATAGATCACTACAACAAATATATTTAATGAATATTCTCATCTCTTAAATTGAACATTTAATTTAAATTTAGACATCAGCATCTCTCTTCATTTGACTCACACCTCACATACTTCTTCTGATCATTGAAAAGGTCATAAGGTTTTTCTTGGTATGTTCTTTATGTTTTTTAGCAACATGTTCAGTATAATCAGAGTAGAAAAAATACAACAAAAGAAGCTACACACAGAGGGTGGTTTCGCTCAGAGGGAGTAAAAACAGCAAAGGAAGAACGTGGACAGTTTGTATGAGTCCATGTTCTTCATGTTACAAATAACACCTTTCTAAAAATACCAGTGAAAAAGAAGAAATAAATCAGAAATATGTACATATATATATATGTATATATATGTATATACATATATATGTATATATATGCCTTTAGAAAACTACATGGAGTCAGTCTGTGTAATGGAATGGGCCAACAGGAAAGTGCACCATGTTCCTGGGCTCTGTTACTTTCTGCATCTATTGGAGACAGAACGATTCCTTTAAAATTATATTAAATAGGTAACTAAGGAAAAAAATTCCAAGTAAATAGTGAAATTAATACCTCTATTTTGCAAAAGATGAGCTTGAATCAAAGCACCTTCTTAAAAATCTCTTCTTCATAAATAATTTAACTTAACTTCTTAAATTAGAGCTTGTTTTTCCATTTTCTGTCTCACAGGGAAAAGAATTTAATGTATTTATGAACAATAACTATATTTCAACTTTAGCTTTGGGCATGATTTTTTCCTATTTTTCTTCTTTCAATTAAAATGCCAAAAATCAACATTTTGGAGCATTTTATAGCTGTAATTCTTCTACTCTCCAGGAAACAAAAGAAACCCTATTGCACACCTGACATTTACAGCAAGTAACACTGACCAAAATAAGTGAATTTATATCAACAACATTAAAACCATAAAGTCTCTAGGTAAAGAAAAGTATTCAGACTCGCTGAACTCAGTTTTAATGTGGTCAAATTATTCACTGGCTACATAGGTGTTAATTCAAGATTTGGTGTGTCACTGGGGATGTGCCACTGCTGATATTCTCTCCCACTGCTGGTGGTAACAGCAGGCAAGAAAACAAACTTGGAAACTTCTACTGCACCTATTATTATTACAAGGGAGAAAAAAAAAAAAAAAGCTTGAAAAATGTTATTCAAGTGCAAATGATGGAGTAGTGTTCTTTAAAACGAGCAAGAGACTGTGAAAAAAAGCTTTGTGAAGTGTGAATTTTATAGATATGAAAGATTCATTAGCCAACTTGAAACTGAAAAATTCTCACAGCCAAAAGGCCTCCAACCTCTGCAAACAGATTTCCCCAGTTCTGAGGATGAGTGTAGATGTCCTCTGTTATTGATTATCCATGTTCTAGGACTGTAGGATATTCTAAAAGCTGAGGTAAATGGTGCCATTCCATTGTAAACCCCTGCCATAATTATTTTCTCCACCTAAACTACATAAACAATGAAGTTTTGGAGGAAATTGCTGTAGAATCATAGAACAGTTGGAGCTGGAAGGGACCTTTAAAGGTTATCTAGTCCAAATTAAAATAAAATTAATAAGATATGGTCTGAGAGTTTTCCAAGGGGCTGATTCTTTTTCACAGCAATATCACTATAAATATTCCAAGTGGACAATCTCAACAATAACTACTATTTCCATCAAAGTTACATCTTAGAATGCCTTTATGCTACTTACTGTTATTTTTAAAAAATAAGAACATGTAAACTGTTTATCAATAAATACACTCACATTTCCTTAGGAAAGAAAAAAATCAATTCAAATTGATTCTTAAGAACTGAGGATACTATTATTTCTGAATATTTAGTTTATTAACTCAGATTTATTTCCCATCCATCAATTATTTCTATTTCTTTTTTTTCTCTAATATTACTGTGGCATGCAAACCAGAAGAGGTTTATATTATCCCTCAGCTTCCTGTCCTTTGGTTTCAAATCCCAGAAGAAACCACCACTCAGGATTATTCTTACACAAGCTTCCAAGGCTGCAAACAGAAAAAAATCTGTTCTCTGTTGATTGAGAGACCATCTAATATAAACAGGTTCCTTTCTCCCATTGCTGTTGAGAGTACCATTTGTTTAAATCATGTATCCTTACATTGCTCACACAGGAAAATAATCATTGCCCTATATTAGTTTCACCAGAACACTAAATAAATACTCTTCCTTTCCATATGACAGCAAATTGGAATCAGGCGTCACTGCCTGACACAAGGAAAATAAGACATGTATTTACCCACTCCAAGCCCAGAGATAAAGTGCTTTTAGAGGAAGCCTCAGGGCAATGAAGTATTGCTATGAAGAGCTGGCAACCATTAGTGCTCTGAATATAGGGGACCTTGACAGGTTGGAAAGATGGGATGAGAAGAATTGTCTGAAATTCAACAAAGGCAAATGCAGGAAGAAGGAAAAAACCCTGGAACTGGCTGGAACTGACCTGCTGGAAAGCAGCTCTGCACAGAAGGACCTGAGGGTCCTGGGGGACAACAAACTTCCCATGAGTCATCATGTGCCCTGAGGTCAAGATCAGTGGTGTCCTGGGGGGATCAGGAAGAGCATTCCCAGCAGATCAGGGAGGGGATCCTGCCCTTCTGCTCAGCACTGCTGAGGCACATCTGGGGTTCTGTGTACAGTTCTGGGCTCCTCAGGACAAGAGAGACATGGAGCTCCTGGAGTATGTCCAGTGCAGGGTGACAAAGGTGATGAAGGGCCTGGAGCATCTCCCTGCCCAGGAAAGGCTGAGGGAGCTGGGGCTGTTCAGCCCCGAGAGGATCCCCAGCTGAGAGGGGCCCTCATCCCTGGGTGTCCCTGTGTGCAGGGAGGGTCAGAGCAGGGCACAGGACCCACTCCTCTGGGGTGCAATGAAGGATAAAAAACATACTTTAAAAAATCAGATCTCAGAACACAGGCAAGACACTGCTTTGAAGATTTGGAGTTGGAGACAAAAGGAGAAAAAAAGAATGCAGGTTCAAACAAAAATACAAACACCAAAAATACAAAATACAAAAATACCAACATCTTCTCTTGGCTCTAGAAATTTTCACAGCCCTGGAGAGATATGCCATCATGTTCGTGCTAGGAAATACCATGGTAATGATGGAAGACTTTTATGTTAAAAGATTTTACCTGAAATGATTCACATTGGACTTTCTTCTTACATTTTTATTCTCATCCACTCAAGTGCACATGCCAACCAAGTGGAGCTTCTCAGTCTGGATGGGGACTTCAAGTAAATGCTGTAGGATCTCTCAGATTAAACAGTGAGACATATAAGAGATGTAGAGGACTATGGGTTTAAACTGTTTTGATGCCAGAGGGACTACACAGGTGTCTTGGCTCCGGGTACATTATATTGCCTGCAGAATTTTGACACTCAGGTGTCACCTTGCAAGATGTATTCAAATTATCAGCAGGGAAAAAAAATCATAACCATTTAGTGTTAATATTTTTTCAACCAAAAGATATACAGTGTACGTTATGACACTGGAGAAAGGTTCATCCTGTCCTGTAATCTTTAATGTCAATGAGGACAAGGTGTAATCAGAATGCACCTAAATATAGGGAGTTTAGTGAATTTTTTTGTCGTATATCAAGAAATGTCTTTCCAGGACATTTCAAAATGGCTCCGAAATTCTAAATCTGTAACTACTTTCTTCCAAGAATCTTCTAATCCAACAGAAAGGAAAAAATAGAGGGAAAACAATAGTCCCAGTCCAAGGCATAACCATTTTCATGTAAAAATGAGGAAAGGAAGTCCAAATTTTTCTAAGTATGTGCCAGTTCGTTGTATTTTCTTATTCATTGGTATGAATTGTAATTCTCAGACCTTAAAAAAACCCAAACAAGGTAAATTATACATGTAATAGCATGAATGTGACAGATTCTGTCTTGGGAAAATCAAAGAAAGCAAAAAGGAGGGAGCTTTGCTCGGAAAGAGAAAAGAAAGCACCACGGAGCATAAATATAAAATCTGAACAACAGATATTTGTGTCTGAAAAAGACCCTGATTTCCTAACTCCTATTTAATGTTCATTCTTTAATTAACATTCATTTCCCAAGGACATAAGTTTGAAAAGGCTGTTTCACATTACTTTAGCACGAAGAGAAAGAATCACTTTTAAGCCATGAAAAGGCTGGGGAAAAAAAATAAACATGCCTTCTGAACATAATTTCCTCTTTATTGCTACTGCAAAGTTATGAAATGAAATCTATTATTTAATTACATTGGATCAAGCAACAGGAAGGGAAGGGAGTGTTTGAGTCACAACATCCCTATAAGGATAAATTACTACACTTCCTCTTACTAAAAGACAGTTTTAATGAAAATATGAAAATGGTTAAAATCAAACTACTGGGAGATAGAAAGATCTTGCTAAAATAAAAAACACGTAAATGTACTCTGAAAATCTGAACAGAAATAGTGATAACAACACAGGGGAAGAGTAGTAACATTTCTGCCAGATCAACAGTTTGAAAATTATTACATTTATTCAGATTCTGAAAATAATTTAAAAACCATACAATAGCTTCTTGGCCTGCTTTGTTTAATGCTTTGCATTGGAGATATTTAGATAATCTATTATAAAAACTTCAAAATTTATCTCCTATTGCTACTAAACATTATTAGCCATGAGGGACTTCACTTAGCTCTGCTTCACAATGTTTACTAGATCCTTCAAATTGAATGCAACCGTTGGAATAGTTAAAGCATTTTATTTCTTAAGTCAGTTCTTGACATAAAATTTTGGGAGGGCTTTAAACTCTAATGAATAGACAGACTGAATTCTAAAATCTTGGAATAGTTCACCTGGCAACTGATGAAGAGCCCACAACTGGGATATCAATGTGCAAATGCTGTGATCTTCAGTATAATTTAAATTCAGTTTGACTTGGGTGGAGATGCTCTGAAACTACCCTTCATGGATATACGATCTTTTCTCAATGTTATAATACACTAAAATACGAGGGCATTTCACAAATAATTTGAATAACAATGGAAAGTATGTCTGAAGATTTCCAGAAAACCTCCTCCTAAGCCCAAGGGTGGTATGGGAGACAGAAATTTCTTTTAAAAAGTTATCCTGGAGGCAGCAGAGACTGATTTCCTGGTTCAGAGACTGGACTGACTTCTCAAGAGTGAAGGATGGATGACATGAAAGGGATAAGTGTAAACATGACAGTTTTTAGGGAAAGATCAAGAGAGGTTTTGAGACAGACAAAGGAAACAAGATAGAAAAATCTCTTCGCAAAAAATTTCTGGATCAAAGACTTTCATGGAGTCCTCCTAGTATTTGGTCCATGGTCTACTTCCAAACTTCTAACAGTCCATGAAAGTGGTCATAAAAAAGCCCTTTAAGTCATGGGGAGTACTACAGAATCCCATGACTCTTGTATTATGTAAAGAAGTTTAATCTTCAATGGAAAACTTAGGAGGTTACTTGTTCTTAATGGGCAGAAGTCACGTGGACTTTACTTGCTGAATGAAGCAAACAGAAAATGGGCCACGAATCACCTTGAACATTGTGTGTATTTTTTACTCATCTCTGGAAACTCAGGTTATTGGCCACGGTCAGACTCGAACTGACTATGGAGATACTTGGTAATATTCAATTTTTTAATATTTTCCCTATCAGTGTTTCATCATTTAAGCCTGCACATTCTCTAACTGGGTATGAACTGGAAAGGCTTTGACACACAGTCAGTCCAGCCAATCCAAACCACTACCAGCTGACTGAGGCAGGAGTCTGATAAAATAGAGGAAGCAGAAATTCCTGTCAAGGGAAAAAAGTACTTGTTATTTTGTAAAAACCTGTGGAAACTGGCAACAGGTCCAAGGAGAGAAGACAAATAATTTCCCCTGCCCTGAGGAGAACTCTGCTTTCAGGATCCAACTGTACAGCTTTGTAATTAAGTGCAGCTCCAATGAGACTGCTCACATGCTAAATTACGAAGGCTGAGCACAAAGCCAGGATATCCATTACTGGTGCCAGAGGAGTCAGAACATAATGCCAGTGATGCCAGTGGGGAGGAGGAAAATTAGTGCTTCCAACCTTTATCTTGATCCCTTGGAAGGCATAAAAGAAAGTGCCAGCACTACAGGTCTAAGCTACAGAGAAACATCACTGAAATGTTCAAGAGAAGATGAAGGTCTCAGGGCAAAAGAAGCAAGGATGTAAAGTAAC
This sequence comes from Brachypodius melanocephalos, assembly GCA_013398615.1. Taxonomy (NCBI): domain Eukaryota; kingdom Metazoa; phylum Chordata; class Aves; order Passeriformes; family Pycnonotidae; genus Brachypodius; species Brachypodius melanocephalos. The sequence continues at coordinate 17,844,471 of VZSR01003806.1, read as the reverse complement.
ACCTTGATTCTGTGATTGTGACCATGGTAAAGGCTGAGCCTTAGCACAACCACCGGAATTCTGACTGTTTAGCTCCCAGAAAAATTGTAATTCTACAAGAAGAGATCTTTATGTTTCTACGTAAGTGCACAGTTCAAAGGGGGTGAAAAAAGAACATTCTTCTCTAATTATTACAGATATTCTCTGCAGTGTTTATGGAAATGGAAGACTATAGATGGGTAAAGCGCAACAAACAAAAAACCCACAAAACAAAAAACTACAAAAACACACAACAAATAAATGGAGAATACCTTATTTCCTGAAAAACAATATGACAATTCCATTTCTTCCATGCATTTATAAGAAGGTGAACTCAAATATTAGTAACAAACTGTTAACTATGTTTACCAAAAAGAGTGAAAAAAAGAGTAAGTGAAACTAATACAGGTGTCACAAAGACAGAAAGAAATCTGTTCTCACAATGACAGACTGGATGATGCTTCTCTGAAGGACATGAGGAAGGAGTGATCCAAAGTGAAATGTAGAGTGTTGATCAAGAGGTATGATAGAAAAGATGAAGGTTGGGTAAAATTTTAGAAGGAATATTGATTATTGAGGGGATTTAACAGGTCAAGAAAATAGAGGGTAACATCTTTAATAATCAAGACAAAATTGTCCTAATGGACAATTACAATACAGTTCACTCCCCTTTTATGTTGCTGTCACGGCTGGCTCCTTTACTGTGGAAAAGGTAGGTTACCTATGTGAATTTTACATGTTCACATGACAGTGATATCTGCTCTACATTCACTTTACAAACAGGCCAAAGGAGGCACAGAACCACATCCCGCACATGGGAAAAGATATTTGCCTTTGTCAGCTTCCCTCCCCATCCAATCAGCAGCACTCCTTCACTGCTAACAATTCACCTCTCATGCAATAGGAAAAAGCTGCAAAATAATGCAGAAAAATATATTTAAAAAAAGCCAAATGAACCTAACTTCTAGTGAGCTTAAATTTAGAGTTTGTTGTACCTAAACTTGTATGCACTCCTAAGCAAAACCTATAAATACTTCCCAGAAGCTAAAGCTGTGAAATGCAGAGGTGATTTAGCAGACATGCAAACCATAAAAACTGTGCCCGATACATTTCTCTTCTAATTTAGAGTAAGTGCGCCAGTCTTATATCATATAGAATCGTAATTCTCCGTGACGTTTAAACCAAAAACTAACTAAACATTTAAACTAAAAACCTGCAAACCTCCATAAAGCTTTACAAACAGTATCAGTCATTCTAATATAAAGCTAAGAGACAGTAGCATAAACAATGTCAACACAGTAACTACGTTGCAGTTCAAAACCTGCACCTGGCAAACTAGAAAAGTAAACTCTTATTAGAAGCCACTTTTCAATCAGTAGCTTTTTGAGGAGAAATAGGATCTGTAGCATGCAAGAAAGCCACACTATTAGAAACCAAGAAGTATAGGAATAAAGGATTGCCAAAAGTAAGGCTTAATTAGGTTTGCAAGTCAAATTAAGAAGCAAAGCAAAGGAGGCTTCAGACATAAACCAGTATAAATAAAGATAATCTGTGCTGAATGAAATAGAGATAGAAAATCTAAACATGGTTCCAAAACAGGAGAATAATTTTCACTGAGCATTGAGAAGAACTGAGGTTTTGAGCACGGGAGCAAAGGCTGCACAACTCATGGAAGAGATATATTGGACTAAATTATTTCTACTGTACTGAATGGAAGTAAAACTCAAAGATTTTAATTCACTCCAGTCATCAGCACTGGATATCTCAGATATGAATGAACTGTAAACATAACAATGTCTGCTGGTGTTAATATTCAAATAAATCAGCTTTGTTTGGGAAGCTAAAGGGATCAAATAATTATAGGCTGCTGCCTACAAATAATTGAAAAGCAATTAAAAAATGACAGATCAAAATTCTTCTTGTTAATGTCAGATGATTTAATGAGGGATGACAGCTGCAAATTGTGATTTGGAAGGATCCAGGAGGATGTTAGGAAAACCCTTCTCATGGCAGGACAGAGCAGCTCTACAACAGTTAAACAGGAGAAGCTCTGAAAAAATTCCTCAGTGGAGCTGTCAAAGCATAAGCTGGACAAAGCCATGGCTGAGTAGATCTGGTACTGGTGATAGTCCTCCTGTGAATGGGTTGGATCGGATATCTCCAGGGGCCTCACTGCATTTTATATATTCTTGCAGAATTTTTGAGTAGAGAAAATTACTTCTGTTCCTACATGTTCCAGCACAACAGCGAGCCTCTCCTTCATTTAGAACAGAGTTCTCTATGTACTGCTACACCAAAATTAAAATTCTGATCAAAAATAGTGTGTCAACAAAGTGAAAGTGCAGAAAGTCAGAGCCTGAGGGCTCTGCAAGACACAAAGAACACAGATGGAGGTGAGAGCAACCTCACAACATCTTCGAATTGTTGCTACAATTGTTAATATCCCCAGTATCTACCAGGAGGAAAAGCCTCCAACGGCACTGTTAAGAAGGAGCCAAAGAAAAGTCTGCTCCTTCACCCCAAGCATTCCATGGTGCACTGCACAAGAGGTAGCACAGAATGAAATTTGGTGACTCCTTCAGTAAGAACAAATAAATGCATAAAAATAACAGGCTTAGTCACAGCAAGTCATTGAGGCTGAGAACGGCACTTGTGTGAAAACAGAGTTGAGCAAAGTTACTGGGTTTCTTTCGATACAACTTGAATGAAAATCAGCTTCCATGATGGTATAAGTATTCCCAGAGTAGATTCCTTAATTATTTGCAGCCTTGGTTCATTCAGATAAATAGGCTGTGCTAATATGTGTTTGAGCTTCACTTAGGAAAAAAAAAAAAAAAAAAGGTTATTTGTTACAGATGTGAGTATCTCTGTGCTGGGTACTCACCACATGCTGCAACCAACAATAAAATGCAGAGCAGTTGAGCTCGTGCCTCACAGTAAACTTCAGAAATTCATCTACTTAAGATTCGCCTTCTTAAAACTCTGTAAGGTAAAGCCTAAAGACCTAATGCACAAGGCCTTTTTAATGGATTCATGTACACACTGATTTAGGGTCAAGTTACTATTGTTAATAAACTTAATGCTGTTGAAGTTTTTACATTCTCTTTAGATAGATTTTCCTTTATAACTTACAGATGTAATAAACTGTAATGCATCAGCTAATGAATCAAAGAGTTGTGTCTCATGAGATGGCAGCATCATAGAGAGCGTTTCTCCTTTTTAGAGATGCTTGCAGTGAAATTGATGGAAGAGACAGGACATATTTCAGGTTGTTAAACACAAACAACACCACAAAAAGTATATACTGCAGACTTTTTAACAGTCTTGGAGTACTTTATAAGGAACATTATCCCCATTTTTCTAATTTAATATCTGATGCACAGAAACAAAAATCAATCCATCTACAGTCACTTTACATTTTACTGATTCTAGGTCATCATTTCACTACAAGACCCTGTCTTGAGTATGACCCAGTGGGGATTACTTATAACTTTTATCCACTACTTGTCAATGTCTGGGACAAACCACATTTTTGATGTGTCCCTCCAACCATCTGCAATCTGATCAGCACAATGGGAATCTGTGCAAATAATTCTGTAGAGCACTCTGTGATGTCCACCTTTGGTTGTCCTATGGCAAGTTCAGGGATATGTAATGTCAGTTGATGAGCACTGAATGTTCTGTTAAATGACATTTAATGTCAGAAACTAGATATAAAAAGATAATTTGCCACACAGATTTCCCATCTCACAATGCACCAAAAATGCATCTGGGTGGTTCCCATTTCTTCAGCCTTCAGCCAGTGGTAGAAGTTCAAGCTTCCACAGTCCATGCAAACAAAATCACCAGGAGAATTCACATGCTGCGGCTCCAGGAAACACATCAGCCATCATGATACTGGTCTAAGATGCACAGCAGATTGCTTAATGAATTTGCATTCATTCTCTGGAAGACTTTACTAAACAAAGTCAAAGCAAGGCTAAAGGATCTTTTGATAGATTTGGCCAAACACATAGTTGAGTGCTGTAGCAGTAATGGGCAATTCTTTTGAAATACATTATATCCAGACATGGGATCAAATAGTCTCTAGGCTGAAAATCTAGCTTAATTTCAGTGGATTTATATGCTTAAAAGATCGACAGACTTTTGCTAATAGCCTCTTATAATGAAAGGGGTTTTAATTAAGTAGAAATAGTGTTGTATTCTATCATCTGCAGACTAAAGCAGTGCATCTGATCATAGAAGTAATACTATCTTAGAGGGGCAGTGATAAGTTCCACACCTAAATATTAATAAGTAGGTTCTCCTGATAGCATATTATCCTTTGAGTGCATACAATGGGATTTCTGGCTGCAGTACAATTATGTGTACATGATTCCGAAAAAATAAATGTGTTAATTTTCAAATTTTCCCTGTACTCCTCCTTCCAGTCTGTGAATGCCAAGCATTAAAGTAAGTCTAGAAATATTACTTTCATTTCTATGCTTTATAGTTACATCATAAGGAGCTTCCCACAAACCAGCAAGAGCAAAACATTTAAACTCACTCTTACTGAGTACAAAGCGAATCTCCTTGGTCTCTGCAGAGCTAAATACTGAAATGATTTCTTGTTCTGACACTACATTTTGTATTTATTTTCTGCCCCAATATTTTACAGAAGTGTTATTTCTGAAAAGTTATGCTTCAGTGCAAGTTCACTTTTTGTAATAATGATGTAGCCAGCAGCGTGCTAGAACACCTACTTTATAATTACATGTTGTAATTTCAAGTGTGCCACTTTTGCCACCCATCTGATCCAGAATAATAATGTGCCACAGTTAAGCTCTCTGTCATGGAAAATAATATAAACAGTGTTCATTTCCATGAGGGAATAGGGAATCACAGCACTCCCCCTTCAAAATATTTTTATGTATCCTCTTTTCTTTCCTGCCCATGTTCCCACCTCCCACATCAGTGGCTGCTTCAGCATCACTGAGTAGGGTTGAGGAACACTGCACTCCACTGAGACCACAATCCAAACCTGATCTAAAGTACTAATTTACATCAGCAGTGGGTATTTAGCTGCCATCAACCTCACAAAATGCCCTGTCAAGTGGTGCAAGTGAGCATCAGAGGCTGCCTGGGTTCAGGAGCAGACAAACACAGCACAAATTACCAAGCCTAAATTGCACCTCTTGCTCTTCAGGTTTCTAACACAAAGCTTCCACAAAGCAGAGAATTCTCTAAAGTTCATCTGTGTTTTACAATATTCTTAAATTTTTTTAGCATTTCCTCCACACATCTCTTCCAGTGACACCAATGCTGGCCAGTAAAACACAATTTCTATTCAATATAATTTCATACTCCTACTTTTTTGAGGAAAAAAACCAGCTATGTGTGATTTGTGATAGCTGAATTTGAATGTCCTATCAAGTTGGGTTTTTTCAACATTCTAAAACTCTTTGCTTTTCAAAATGTACTGCTAAGCTTTTAAAAGCAAATTTTACTATAAATTCCTTTCTTACTTACTATTGTTTATCTGTAATTAGCCTTTCTTTTGCCATGTTGTTTTGCCCCATTTCACTTAATAAAAACATTCTGGTTTGAATATGTGAGAAAAATGTACTTGGTCATTTTCAAGTTAGACAAGACGAAAATAAATTTCTTACTTCAAAAAGCATAAGCCTGGAGTATTTATATACTCAAATAATGACTCTTGAAAAAAGTCAGTCTTCAGTGAAAAATCATCACAAATATTGTGATAAAATGTTTATTTTTTTATCACAAATAATGTGATAAATGTTCCATGAAGTTAGAAATAAGGAAGACAGTTAATTAAGTTTAAAGGGGGTTTTCTACCATTTTACTTTTTCCTGTTTTCCTGTTTTGTTGAGAGGTTAGAAAACAGCTGCAGAGTAAATGTTAAATATTGTTAAACTGAAACTACAATTTTTGATCACAACACTAATATTCTCCTTGAACTTCAAAAGGTTCAAATCCTACTCTAAACATATAAAGGAGAACCTGCCCAAAGAAGTGGTGGAATCACCCCCTTCAAGTATCCAAAAACAAGTGGATGTGGCACTGGTGTAATGGTGGACTTGGGAGTGCTGGATTAACAACTGACTCGATGATCTCAGAGGGCTCTTCCAACCTTAATGATTCTGTGACTCTAAAAATCAGCACAGTTTAGGTATGGCACAAAGGAAGATACAGAGGAAAAATGGGCAGAAGCTCTTGGGGAACACTAGGGCTTTAAGCAACTCTCAGATCAAGAGAGGAAAGATAAGGAGCTTGGTTTAGTCCTTCATGAATTTCCGTGGATAAAAAAGTACTTCTAGGGAAATGTGCCAAAATGCAGTCCTGAGTAAACACAGAGTCAAGAGTGGAGAGAGAAATATTCAAAACACCAGTGCTAAGATGACATTGAATCCCTGAAAGCAGATGAGGCTTGAAAGCCCACTGATGAAAAGGAAACAGGGTAAGAACAGAAATTTGTGGGATGCTCAAAGAAAGTAAGAAAATTCTGTTGAAAGATACATTGAATTACATAGTGGAGGGAGAGAAAGATTAAAAGAATATGGTGTTTCTCTTTTGGCTGAAAAAAACCCCTTCACTTTAAAGGAAGATTTAAAAATTATGTAGCCACTGTGAGAAGAATCACTTCATATTTAGAGGACTGGAGATCAAAAGAGCCTCAAAAATAGTGCTTTGGTCCAAATGCAAGAAGAGCCGTATTTTCCATTCCTAATGCATCGTATTTGTCACAGAGTTGGTGCACTCCATGGCCAGTTGTCCTTTCTCTTTAACAGTAAAAGAGTAAGCCCATTCATGAGTGTGTATATTTCTGATGGAAACCACCAAGTCAGTCCCCTTCTTACAATGTTACACTTGTCAAAGAGTTGCACTGAATATAAAGTTCCACCTTACCTTGATCTTCTGTTCACGTAGTACAGAGGCAAACTGTTTTGCACCTGCAGCTTTTATAAGGCTGGAGTGGGATTTTAAAGGAACTGCTGAAGTGGTTGAACACTTTATGTGTGAGACCCAGCCTGTGCTCTAAATACCTATATTTGCTTAACAAATCATTATCAGCCAAATTAAATTGAAGTGTGAAATATGGCACTCTGGAAAAATGACATATACCACTCTTGCCCACTGGTGGAAAGAATAAGGCAAGAAAATAGGAAAAGCTCTCACACCATTCACAGGATTTTGAGTGTTAAATGACCAGGCATAGAGATGCATAAATCACAGAGATGTATAAATGAAAATGGTTTTTTTTTAAGAGAAACAGCAGTATTTCTTCAGTTAAAAAAATGCTTAACTCTTTTAATCACAGTTAGTGGGTTCAAGCACCTCCATCTCCAATGCATTCAGGAGACATTTTCCCAATGCTTTAACATGATCAATTCTCTTCTCAAATCATCTTTGTGGTCTCACCTCAAGTCCTGTGTGCCACAATATAAGAAGGACGTAAAGCTATTAAAGAGCATCCAAAGGAGGGACATGGAGATGGTGAAGGGGCTGGAAGGAAAGCCACATAAAGCTCAGCTGAGGTGATTTGGTTTGTTCAGTCAGGAAAAGAGGAGACTGAGGGAAGACCTCACTGGACTCTTCAACATCTCCATGAGGGGAAGGGGATGTGGTGACCAAAGACAGGATTTGAGGAAACAGCTGGAGCTGAGTGAGGAAAAGTTTAGGTTGGCTATACGGAAAAAGTTCTTCACCCAGAGGGTGGTCAGGCACTGGGACAGGTTCCTCAGGGAAGTGATCACAGGACCAACCCTGGCAGAGTTCAACGAGTGTTTGGACATTGCTTTCAGGCACATGGTGGGATTGTTCCAGCTGTCCTGTGCCGGGTCAGGAATTGGATTCAATGATCCTTGTGGGTCCCTTCCAACTCAGGATATTCTTTGCTTCTATGACCTTCAATTCAGAATTGTCTACAAATAGAGATCTCTCTCTAGGGCATGTCAGTAAGAAGGAATGTAAAGCCAAATGTAAGGCTTTGATGAATTTATAAAGAATGGGAGCACCATGGATAAACACATGAATCACACCAATGCCTGTTCCCAGCTGGGCTCATGATGTTCTGGAAAATTGCAACAACCAAGAGCATTGCCATGAGGATGCACAACTGCCACATGGAAGCGGAAAGGCCACATGGAATGTAAGTTGCATCTGCTACCAATTTTCTGACAAAATGCATTTTGTTTTGAAAATACTCATTCTTCAAAACTATTTTAGAGGAAATACATATCAGAGACTGATACCAGCCAACACCATCAAATGTCAAAACCAATGCAAAGCACTGGAAATCTTTCTCACTCTCTCTTTGAAGGACACATCTTTGCATCAGTACCTTTTTTTTTCCACAGGAAAAAACCTTTCTTTTTATTTTTTATATCATATCATAAATGATTGGCCAATAGACACTTTTTAATTCTTCATAAAAAAGTGTAACAATTCACAGAGGTTGAAAAACCAAACAACAAAACCAAGCCAAACCAACAAAAACCCCCCAAAAAAACAAATGAGAACAAGGCTTTTATGGCTCTCATCTAAAAGAGAGAAAGCTGGAGTTAAACTCCCATGCCTGAACTGGGCAGAAACTTAAGTATCAACCTTCTGTGTACTCCAGGCAGCTACACAGAGCACTGGACCCTGGTGTAAACCAAGTTTTCTTCTGTATTTCAATAAAATATTCAAAATATTTTAGTGGCATTCAAATACAGGAAGAATCTCATTTCAAGCTTTATAATAATTATTGTTCTGGAAATCTGCGACTTCAGGTCTGATGGTCACTGAGTGCCAGTGGATTAACTAATTTCTCTTAGGTTATTCACAGAAAATAAATCATTTACCTACAGTCAGTCTAATCAAAAATGAACATTGCCATAACTCAAGACAACACAGGTATCACAGGCAATGTAATATTTTGCCTGATAAGATCCATAAATCAGGCCATTAAGTGTTCAGTGCTAAGACAATGCCATACATAAGCAATTCACCCACACTCAGTCACATCTAAATTTTTTCCTGCATCATCTTTCCCCACTAAGAGTCATCAAATGCAAATTCAGCAAATCTGGTACTCAGAAATAAATGACACCCATAGGGACATGTCCCAAATCCCTCAATTTACCAGCATGGGTTGGAAAGTTCTCAAAACCTTCTTTGGGTTCTGAGAAATAACTGCCACCTTCAATTTTATTTTCTCAAGATCTTCACCACCTCTAGTTGCAGAGATGTGAATGATGAATCATTGAACTGACATTCCAAAAAGGATCATCTGTCATCTGTTAAAATTACAGACTATGGAGGTAAGGATGTCTGCAGTTAAGCATAGGTTTGATTTCCTTTCTGTAATTTTGATTCCTTTAAAACACTTGAGATAAAATGCAGCAGAAATAGCTTAGTACTTTACTACTATTAAGTGAAAAAAAATTTGGTAAACATTTAAAACCTTTGTATTCATCTTTGAAGAATTATTAACATCTTTATTCTACTGAATAAAACGTTGCACTCATTAAAAGGATTTTGCAATACCTGTGAAAAATCAGGCACCAGATGTGGTTGATCAGACTTATGAAAGAATTGTATTTGCACATGCCAATGGATAAATGTTTGGAATTCATAAGCAAAATCTACAAAGTTTCCATCTGCAGCAGCCAGAGAGCTGGAAATCAAACAGAATTTTCCCTACAATTTCTTCACACAAAAACTCTCCCTGGCAACTCTGTATAGCACTGGGCATATAAAATGAAAAGAGAATGAGGTTTTTTTCTTATGTTTTCAATGCCTTCCCTTCTGCCCCCTGAGCAGCCACGTGAGTGACAAGACTGGTGGGAGAAACCTGTAAGGTGTCTCCTCCTACATGGATGCTCACCAATTAGGACTTATCTAGATCTTATTTATGCTTTTTAAAGACACAGAAACATTCCTCTCCAAAGACAGCAAAATGCAGCCCAGAAGCAGTGGGTAACTTGTGCACTCACACAATCAATAAATCACAAAACCCACTGCAAACCTCAGGAAATTGGTTCTGTCTCCACATGTAGGAGACACAGCACCTTCCCATCAGCAGAGCAAGAAAAATCAGAACATCGTTTCTTGTGATTTGTCATCCTACGCCAAGTATCCTGAGGGATTATCAGAACAGGCAGTGGAAGGCCAAGGATGAATTGTTCAAGACTTCAGTTAATTAATGGAAGGAAAAAAGATGGTCAGTTGACAAGGGAAAAGAACCAGCTATTGTTCTGATGATGAAAGATACACTTCAATAGGCAGGCGAGTTGCCTCCACCCTCCATTATAGCTCAAATAGTTTTGCTAGTGGTTCTTTTATAAGAATTCAATTGTTCCAAAGATATAGAACTTCCAAGGAAAAATAAAGCAAAAAAATCCTACCTTAAGAATTTAAAATCTGAGAATTTGAATGCAGCATTTTGAGGCAAAGCCAAAGTCTTTTCATCAGCCAACACTCAGTCAAGCATCTTGAGAGATCAGACTGTGAATCAAACCAGAATGAACAGGGACAATGGCAAAGAGGGTGAACATAACAGGGAATTTCATGACAGAGGAAAAAAAGTGAAAAAAAAAAAAACTTACAGTAGAGATGAAGCATGGCATACGTGTACTATCTTTCCTCTATTGGGGCCTGCACAGATTTTCTTTTTAATTAAAAGCATTATTCATGTTAATTAGCAGTCATGATTTGTAAGTGATGCTTTCTTTGAAAAACAGATAGAGGAATGACTCCAGACTACCCAGTCTGATTTATGTGTGATATGGCTGTCATACAGTTCAGAAAGAAAGAGATAAAAATGCCCTGCGAATGAAGAAATAAGGCAACCCCTCCACTACTAAAGCATAATATGAAAGTCAAGTAGAGAAAAAAAGACATTCATATTTTAATATTATTTTCAACCTGACAATGAGTACAGAAATTTTCAAATCATCATGGACATAGCCCAGTCCAGTTCCAAAAGATCTGATAAACAAAATCTGAACTTCAATTAATTCGGTTTTCACAGGATTTTAATCATGGCATCTTTCAAGAAAAAAAAAAAAATCATCCATTGACCCATGCTGTTAAATTCAGGGTTCTAATCCAAAATCAATTGTGCCTCAGCCAGCTTTCTATCAGCTGAGTCTTTTTTTTGGCTAAGACTCAACTCAAAATGAAGGGAATGCATTGGGGTGATAATTTGCTGCATGAGCACCTATAGGGTTGTTAAAATAAAGGTGCTGTGCCATACGCAGGTGTTCCAACATTCTTAAACAGTTCCTCCAGTATCCCCAATGCATTGCAATTACAAAGTAAGCAAACTCAGCAACAGCAATTCTTCATCTCGAATTTGGTTTGGAGCCCTGTCTGGCAAACAGCTCCAATTCCTGCTTTAAAGCACATCCCTCCTGTTCAAGCGGCGATGATGGACTGCAAGGAGCTGCATTAAGGTCTCAGACAAGTAAATTACTCTGGCTTCAAACTGTCAAGTAAACTTTGCAGCTTTGTACTTCATAGAGTACAGTTGGTGATAAAGACACAGGAACCCCAGGCTGCTGGTTTTGGCCATAAAAATGCCGACTGAAGTAATCCCCAGTACAGCATGTGATGAGGAATATCATTTACGCAGCAGAGACACACGCTTGGTGAAATGACACAGTTCCAAACACTCTGAAAATTGCTTTTCCTCGCCTATCCCCAAAGTCCTTCCTTTGAAGCCTTCACAAGATAGGAATGTGAGATAATTTCGATCCTAAGATGCAGTAACTATCTGATCATAACTTTGCCAACTGTGTTTTTTAAAAATAAGTATCTGCTTACACTCCTGTTAGTGCTCCATCAGTGTCCCAAAATCATGAGACCAGGTAAACCAAGCTGACAGAGGGATCTGGTGTTTAATCACAGAATCACAGAACAGGACAGGCAGGACCCAGGGATGTGCAGCTGCAGCCTCGCTTCCTCTCAGGCTACAAGATCAGTCAACTCCAAACTCCTCATGCAACAACACAGGAAAAAACACTAAGTTTTCAGTGAGCAAAAGAAATTACTGCAAGACATTTTTTCTTAGGATACATTTAAAATAGAGCATTATTTGTTCTCAGTTATTTAATGAGCCACACTATCAGTGCTGAAACATACATTCCCAAGCGGGGTAGTGAGACAAACTCTGCAAATTTCACTACTGTGGCACAACACATCTTTTTATTTTTCAAAAGATAAAACACCTCATTGCCTTTCAGCACACAGATAAGATACCAGACACCTCTCAGGATGGATAAGGGCACTAATTGATGAAATGGAAACTGTTCATGTTATGCTACTCTAAAAAATGTTTTTGTGCTGATCCAGTCTCCTTGAATAAAAATAACTGCATATACATACCATAGTGTTTGTTTCACTTGCAGTTTTTATGAACTTGGGTAAAAACATTATAAAAGCAAGTACTCAAACTGGATGAAACTGCTTTGGGTAGGAGTCTGCATGTTAGAGATGAGAACTGCCCTTGGCCATTCAGCCTGAGTGGTATTTATGAGCAACACTTCATTTTCACAATCTTAGAACACTTACAATAAACAATAATGATAATAGTTTTCAAAACACTTGCTGAATTTCAAAATATTTTCCCAGAGAATAATGTTTGCCTCTCTCTGTTTTGATACGTGCCTTGGAGTCAGGCTGTTGCAGGGAACTGGGGAAAGGTAAGAATTTTCTGCTTATGATATTGAACAATAAATCACGAGCATTAGACTCTTAGATCTTTAAATAATATTTACTATTGTTATATGTATGGCTTTACAAGCTATTTTAGAAAGTAATTTAGAATATGAAGAAACTATACAATCTTTTTCAGCTCAGCTCTGAAATTACAATTGCATTCTCACTCTAACTACATAAATAATACCTTTCTCTGTCAGTTCTGGGATGCACAAATCCTTCCTCTCCATAAAATTCACCAACCTAATAAATACTGACCTAGAATCAGCAATTTTGGTATTTACTAGGGACTCTAACTAAATTCATAAATCAACATAATACCTAAGTGGGCAGTACTACAATCATTTTATATATTCTATATAACTATTTCACATAATATATTTAATGGTCAGAAACATTACACATTTAGCTGGCAAGTCTCTCCTTTAGCATTCAATAAATGCCACACTTTTACATAAGAAAATGTATTTCAATGTAATGTTTATATTTTGACTGCACCTAAAATGTGCTTATTGTAGCATACTGCATCAATAAATGAACAATTATTTTTCAGTGGCATGTGAAATACATAGTGATGTCAGCAGCATTAAATTCTAGTGCCAAGTAGGGAAACAGTTAAATGTAGTTTAACTATAAAATTAATATTATACTAATTTTAATAAAAGGAAAAGATTTACCTTATTATTTTTAGTTCAGACATGCAGTCATGTGCAAGGTAATTCAATACCCACTGTATAAAATCTGAACTATGGAAATGTTTTACAGATGTTTCTAATCAGCTTCCTTTGTTTAACATTAGAGCTAACCTCCAGAAGATACATACAAGCTGCACATCCTACAGGTAATGCTATCCAGATGGGATGTTTTCCCTGAACATCGTGCTCACTAACGCAAGGAATAAGGAATAACATAAGAGATATGCTGTGAAGAAAAAGCACCTTGGCAAAGCATTTCTAATGTCATTTTGGATTCAGTGCCACGACACATCTTTTCCAGCTTGCCTGCAGTACTTCTTATGGAATACTCCCAAAACATACAGCATAAAAATGTCTTTGGTTTAGACAGCTTTATGTTGACTGCTGGGCTCTAGCAAATACTAAATACAGTAGTGATAGCATCTTAATTCTTAACTTCTTCCTTTGGTTAAATTGTACAACTTCCCAGCTGTTGGGTCTCTAGAATATTCCTGCAGTCCTATCCTATACTGAATTTTCTCTGGATACACCAATTTCATCAGGAAGACACTCTTGCAATGAATGTTGCAAGCATGTCTATCTTGGCAACAAGGAATGAGCTTCCCTTGCCCGGATGCTGGTTGGCAGGGAGGAATAAAATATCCCAGCTCCTTACATTCATTCTCGTCTCATGAGGAAACAGCAGTGAGAGAGAGGACATCTCCAGCTGAGACATCACAGTGAAGTGGTAATTTTTGTGTTAGACCACTTGATGCATCTGCTGAACAAAATCACCTCAATGCCTTGTCCAGGTACTACTGACTTAGAAAGGGAAAAGCCCTGAAATTCTCAGAGAACTGCAGGGCTGCTTGCAGGAGTGCATCCTGTAGCCCTTTGCTCTGGTGACCTGAGCAGAGGAAGGAAACAAAATCTTCCTTTAGCCCTCCAGAGAGACAACTCAGGCAAGGACCACCATTTGTCCAGTGTAAGGACTTAGCCCACACCCATAAACATCTCAGAGGCTCTCAAGTGGAACATGGGGGGAATTGAGGCATGTAAATGCAGATCCTCTCTTGTCAATCAGGTATAAACCATAAAGTATCTAATTCCAAGTATGTTTTTCAACTGCCCATCCACCAAACACAGGTTGTAACCATCAGGCCAGGCTTGCACAGCAAAAAAAACCAACCAAACCAAACCAAACCAAACCAAACCACAAACAAACAAACAAACAAAAGGAACATGGGAGCACAGGAAAATCTTCTGACACAAATACATTTTCAAAGAATAACTAAGGACATAAGAAACTAAATTTTCCACCAGGCAGTTAGATCTTTCCAGGAATGATCCTACCACCACTGTAAGAGCAGCTGTGTTCAGGGTGGCTGCAGAAAGACATGGATATCTATAACAAGGATGCTATAGATCCTTTCCTTGAATGCATGAAATTCCTGGTCTACAGTCAGCAAAACAGACATGAGATCCAAAATCCAGTGCTCCTGAGCTGACTCCTGTGTACTTTAGAAGGATCACATCCCTTGGCAGAGCCTGGCTGGGAGCTCCAGCACATCTAACTACTAAGCACTAATAAACACTAATTAAAGTGTTTCCTGCCTCTGAGAAGGGCAGCAACTCTTCCATATGAATACAGCCCTGTCTCCCATACTTGTATTACCGAAGCACTTGAAAGTTTAACAAAAATTTGGATTTTAAATGGCTTGTGACAGGTTAAGATTAACATTCTCCTACTGCAATTGCTTAGAAGCAGGGAACTGGCAAGACACAGGCTATATTTCAACCAGACGGGCATGTTTCTACTGACAGTGACAGAAACATTTCCACAAAATAGCCTCCTGCTGTCTCCAGCACTAATGAAACACACGGCATACGGCGGCGGAACGGCACTACATTTCCCTCAGAATATGAAATGTAAACTCTGACTTAACCATCCTCCAGAAATCCACGAGAGCTACAACTTCTGTATAACATTAAGTATTTGTTAAATTAACTGCTGGAGGGCCTAATGGCTCATAAAAAACCCCACCACCTCCAAAAAACACCCCCAAAATTAGATCATGAAGAACGACTTGAGACAGAAATGCAATCAGATGTAACTTTTATGCATTTCTTGTGTGTATGGGGTAAAAAGAGCTGCAGGACCTTTAGCTGCAGGGAAGAGCAAAAAACCTAATTCAATCTATGAACAAAGAATATCCCAATCCTGCTCCCCAAAACAGGTGTTTCTACACTTTCATGATTGCAAGAACACATATTAGACACACAAAATGGATAATGGCAAGGTGTAAACCCTTCACTTCCATGACCCTGAACTGCTGACTGAAACACACACAGCCCTGCAAGACAGAGTCTGAAGTAGTTTTGACAGCTTAGTTATACTAGACCATAGTTATGCCCGAACATCCCAATGAGGGCCTACAGTCATCTAAAGTCCTTAACTTGAAATTCTGTTATCCTCAGAGACACTAAATTATACAGTCAGTCCATTTTTCACTTAATTGTCCATTTTTACTGCATATTTATTCCGTTTTTTTGTTACTTCTAGCACATAGCAATATGCTGAAACTGGTGAGTCATCAAACTGCAGTGTTTGCCACCATATAGTCACAAAAAAAAAAGGATATTGTCACACCAGGCTGAGAGTCCAGGCTGAGAGACAGTAAATGACAAACACACAAACAAAACATGCAACGTGGACAGTAACGGTCTCAAAATTTCAACTAGTATGGGCATTTTTTCAGATATCAAAATAGATGAGAAGTTTAGCAACAGCAATTGGAATTTGGAAGAAGACAGTATTTGTTCTGAAATTAAACAAAGTGCCTTCTCTTCATAAGATTGTACAGGAGAGAATAAAGTTTACAATACTGACTTTATTCTAACAGAGAAGACTGACACAATTTTTTAAATGGACACCACCAACCCACCAGGAGTTGGACCTTCATGACCCTCCTGGGTCCCTTCCAACTCAGGATACTCTAGGATTCTATGAAACAATATAGCAGAGAATTGTGACAAAAGATGCAAATGCGTAGCATTAATGCAACAAGTCCACTGAATTGAAAGTTTGTGTGTTTCTTCCTTTTTAAAAAAAGAATATTTGTTTTTCCCTTCAGAATTAAATTCACAGAATCACAGAAATGGTTTGAGTTAGAAGGGATATCTGGAAAAAAAAATTGCATCACTGAATCAGACTATAGATGGATATATCTAACATTGAATTTGTTCACTTGGCTACATTTGGTGGTGTATTATAATATAACAGAGCTAAACCTGCAAAACATTTAAAATCACTTTTTGTAAATAATGAAGTTCACCACTAATATGAATTAATTACCATTAAAAATTAATAAACACAAAGCAGTCAAGCTTTTACGAGACCCTGCAGCTATAGCTGAAGCAATAGATTTATAAAAAATAAGCTGAATTTTTTAACTACAAATAATCACTTTTAAGGATTATTTTGGATTAAATGCACATGTGAAATATATTAATACTTTAATCATGAGTGCTGGACAGAACCTCAAAATTAGGTTTTTTCTTTCTATTGGGAAAATCATATCCCTTAAAATAAACATTTGCACGTAAGTACTGAACAATATTTCGATGGTCATACAGAAAAATAATAAAATCAAAAGATGCATTCAGTGGTGTTATTTGATGGCACTCACTCAGCACATGGGATACTCAGGTTCAACTTTACATTCTTCCAGCAAGTAGAAACTTGATTACTGGTCTCTCCTCTCCAGGGCTCTTGTCCCATACACAGGACTACCAGCTAGACAAGATTCCTCTTCATCTCAGTAGATTTTTATAGCTTTAAAAAATAAGCTTTTCATTTTGTTCTGATGAAAAAATAAAGCAAATGTCGAAACTTCTAAATTTTTCAGGAAATGGAATTTTCATATTCCAGCCAGACACAGTAATTACAGAGACCTCTGAGCTGGACATGAACTCTGTAATGCTTGAGCAACAGTCTGAATTTTAGGCTTGCAGTACTTAAGCTGAAAATCAGGCAACATTTGAATCAAGTCTAACAGGAATATAATAGAAATGCCACCACCTCCTATTGTAACTGCTCCCATACTCACAGATTTGAAGGAGTTTCAAATGTATGGATAAATACTGGAAAAGGCCCAAAATGAACACAAAGGAAATTCAAGTCCTAAAAGCTATACTGAAACAATCTGAAAGGTTTGCTTTAAACCTGTTAAAGGAAGGAAATTCACAGTTAAGACTGAAAATCCTGGCTGGAGCTCCAGCCTTCAAATACATACACTGCCTTGCAGAAACAAAAAGGGGTAGGCAAACCATACAAATCAAGACCACAGTGTCAGACTGGATTTCCAGTTTTAACTATGATTTGTGACATATTAGAGAACACTTTATTTCATTCTGTTTCCATAAAGTTGTAGCTCTCAGATGGACAGGCCAAGAATAGTCAAACTAGCTGAGGGTTTATTATAGCAGCAAAATCACCACCTTACTTGGGTAGTGAATGGATTTCTTGCTACAAGTCCATAAAAATAGGAAAAAAGTAGAAGAAAGGGAAAAAAGGAAATAAAAACAAAGGAAGCAATACTTTCAGAAGGCACAGCACTACACTTAACAATAATTGTCCTTTCCAGTGTATATCTCTTTGTTTTACCTCCCACACCAATATCAATCATATTCTGTGCAAGTATTTTAAAGAAACTTCTGGTACTTTACACCAAATTTTGATTAGGCAGTTACCTACAATTCTTCCAGAAATGGGGCTTAATTTAATAAATAATTGTATATATACATATGGATAAACATTCATTTATATGTATATGTTTTAGAGCTGTCCTGAACAAAGGCCGAAATTAGTTTGAGGCCAGAGATATGGCTCAGATGACCTCTTGAGGCTCCTTCCAGCATAGTTCTTCCAAATAGTTCAG
Source organism: Brachypodius melanocephalos (assembly GCA_013398615.1). Classification (NCBI taxonomy): domain Eukaryota; kingdom Metazoa; phylum Chordata; class Aves; order Passeriformes; family Pycnonotidae; genus Brachypodius; species Brachypodius melanocephalos. The sequence continues at coordinate 17,826,134 of VZSR01003806.1, read as the reverse complement.
GATGGAAATTCCAGAGCAATCAGGGTAAAAAAATGTGTCATTAACCAAAAGGAAATGCTCAATTTATAACTGGCAAGCCACAAAACTCAGTGTGTGGAGAGGACAAGGATCAGCCTGAGTAGTGGGGACATGGAACAGGCAAAGTCCTAATACAGGTGTGAGAGCCATTACACAATTTTAGGGATGTTACTGAGCTCACTTTTCACCTGTGAACAGGAATGACAGTGAATTTCAGAACCAGTGTGAGGATTAACCAGTTATTCTTGCAAAGGGCTTTGAAGAAAACAGGTGCTGAGTAAAAACACTGCATATTAGTGGGATGACTAATAAAAATGGTTAGTTACAAGGAGCAAGAATCTAAAGCATGGGACGGGCCACAGAAATCCAAGACATCTGGGGAGGAGAATCAGTGTAATAAAATGAAAGCAAACCAAACCTGTGTCATTTGGCAATCTCACATGCAAACCACTTGAATTTTACACTTCTGGAGCTTATGTCACCATTGAGCCTCCACCTTCCACTCTGAGAAAGCTGCAGTTTAGAGAACTAGTATTTTAAAGGATATATAAGGTGGCAGTGGGGCAGCTATTCAGGCAAAAAACGATCCTATTTAGTCAAGTCACTAACTGGGACATTGTTAAATTGTTTTACATCAGAAATGAATACACCTCATTCCAGCAAAAGAGCAAATGCAGAAAGTCACAAATATTCCTTAAGATTTCAAGAACACCAGCTATAGTTAGAGACTGCAAGCGTACTGTGTATTAAACAAAGAAGTGATCCACACTTTTAAAATATCATCCATAGCCCTCCATAAATCCCCAAACCCCTCCCATTAATGGTTACTATGTGATTAATGTTTGTACTGGGCCATTTTAATTAGTGAAACAATTCAGAGTTCTACCTTAAAAAGCAGCTTTGTGAAACTGCAGTAGTTGCAGAATATTTCACTCCTGGGCTTGATAAAACACTAAACCAGAAACTGCTTTCAAATAACTGCCTGCCACAGCACTTTTAGCCAACTTTTGCACCTGGTGCTGAGAGAAAAAGCCAAGTGAACTTTCACTCACTTGTTGCACGTCAGCTTCAATGCAATGTCTTTCTTCTGTTGTGTTTGGGTTTCTAACTGGAAGAGACAAGTAAGCTAAACTAGCAGCCAATCAATCCCTAAATTCTAAGAATGCAATAAAATTTGATACCAATAAATCTTTTCTTTTAACAGCCAAAAGAGATTAACAAAGGTATTTGAAATTTTATCCTCCTCTGTACTTTCAATAGGACGATTACCTGACAACTCTGTTGAATCAAACAGGAAAATTAAAAGAGACACAATTAAGCTTGTATACACAAGGAACAGGATATGCATTTATGCATATCCCTAGTAGGTCCACCATTATATATTAGCCTTGATGTATTTTTCTTCCTCTTACAATAAAAGTTATTACACCTTTGGACTGTCAAATAAAAATCCAATTGGCTGAGACACAGACCGTCAGTAAAAAATAGCTTTGCACAGCTTCCCTCTTGCTACAACCAGTCGACTTTCCTCAACTCTGTCATTAATTTGTTTCATGACATGGGGAAAATCCACTTTGTCTTCTTTGTACTTTTATTTCTCATCAGTAAAGTGATCAATTCTTTTTCCCAAATTTGAAATGATGGTAATGGCACAACATAAGACAAAAATGACTAACAATGTAAAAACACACTCAAGAATTAGAGATGATAAAAAACATAGTTACTGAATACTGTGAAAATGGTTGATAGTAACAATATCTGCTGAGTACGTTGAAGTTGATATACCGGCATCAGGCTGTGTGTCACTACACAAGTGCTCATTATTGATCTATGTATCAGATATATGCCTGCTTGTATGCGGTGGTGCAGGAAACGCCAGTATTCACAGATCCACATGTATGATACTGTCCACAGAAGAAGCATTTGTCACAAGACTTCCCGTGTTTCCATGAATTCTTTCCTAAAATGTAGAATCTCTCTCTTCCCTTTCTTCCTCATCTTATGCTGTCCTTCGCAAAAACACCAGCAGCCACATTCCACCTGTTCCATCATTATCCACTTAGTTTCTCTGGCCTTGTCCAAGATTCAATTTGGAAGTAACACATCTGCTTGACTCTTACTCCATTTACTACTTCTTGATGACTTCTCTGTCATCAGCACTTAATGTCCTGTAAAGCTACTTCCCAAACTCATTCTCCAGAACAGACCTTCTGCAGGCTCCAATGCACCAGCCACAGTTTCTCTTTCAAACTCCTCAGCCTTTTATTTCAATTATTCCCATTCTCTGGCTACTGAACGTTTTGAGAAAGAGTCATGGGAAGCTCTTCCAGACTCTTTCCACTGCAAGATTGTTTTCATCTTCCTTTTTCCCACTTCTTCAAACAACTCTTTCCTGAATCTCAGGCTCTGCATGCCTTATTCACAACTTGGATTTCACTTCAAGCTCCACAATTCCTCTGCTACAAGAGAGAAAATAAGCATTCCCACAAAGCAGCTATTAGTTTTTGTCCTGAACACCTTCTCTCATCATAAATCTTTGGCTTTTTTCCCAACTCTGACCCACCTCAGTAGCTGCATCATATCCTGCCCACTTAGTTTTCAATCTTTCTTTGCTCTCTGGTACTTTCCCTCACTGTGTACAGATGTCTTCAGTCTATCCTGTCTTTTAAAGAAACTCTATCTCAATCCAGTCCTTCTCTCCAAACCTTTTCTGATCTGTTTCTTTCTTTTCCTTTATTAAAAGACACAGACCATGAAGTTTTCGGCTAATGCACAGATTTCCCCTCTTCTAACTCTGTCTTGGATCAGCTCCAAGATGACTTTTCATAAATCCCATCCATTAAAACTGTTCATTTTTGGGACACTATGTGCCTCTTCCTAGCCAGAAACCTGGGCCTACAGTATGTCTTTATTTTCTCTGACTTCTCTTCTGCTTTTAACACTGTTAACATCTCCTTTTGCCATCAGAGAAATTCATGTTTACCTTCTTTCCTCCGGCATTGCTTTGAGACTTCTGCCTTAGAGGAGATCTCTCAGTTGGGAGTTCTGACTAAACACAGAAATCTACATCTGAGCTAGTCACCCAAGGCATAATTTATAGTCACGAGACAAAAATCACCCTTCTGTGTCCAAATTCACTTCACCCTGAAAATAAATCACAGAAAAAATAATTGGTTTGGGTTGAAAGGGGCCTTAAAGATCACCCAACTCCAACCACTTGCCTTAAAGATCACCCCACTCCAACCACAGGGACACCGTCCACTATCCCAGGTTGCTCCAAGCCCTGGCCAACCTGGCCTTGGACACTTCCAGGGATCCAGGGGCAGCCACAGCTTCTCTGGGAAATCTGTGCCAGGGCCTCACCACCCTCACATTTAAACGGCTGGAAGAAGCCAAATAAATAGTGTCCTACAAGTAACATTTATCTCTATTGTCATTGATTATTTTTCCAATAAGCAGACTCTGATTCACAGGAACGTCAACTATTGACAATCAATAAGGTACTCAAGTACTCCATATGCCATGTGCACACACAGAGGTACAATGCCCTTACCCCAGATATAATAAAACGGGCAGTCTGGACAGGAGGGAATGGCTTTAAATGGACAGAAGGTGGGTGTACATTAGGTACTGGAAATAAATTCTTTACCTTGAGAGTTGTGAGGCACTGAAAAGGTGGCTTTTTGGTGCATTTACCAGAAAAGTCTTAAAACCAAAAAGGGAAGAGTCCTCAAAATAAAGTGAAGTTTAATATACATTTTCTGTGCCTGAATAGCTTTCATTTTCCTATGGAACCCATGAGTAAAAAAAATCACGGACACTTTTGGATACAGTCATACAAAATTCCTAATATATTATCTTAAACAATGGAAAGGTCTTCTGCTAACATGCAGCAAGATCACAGGTAAAGCAGAGAGTTAGTTTTATTCTCAGTTATCATCTTTGTCAGGAATGGGTTACAGCCCGTACTTGCTTGGCTTCATTTATTTGCAAGTCTGAGATAAAAGACTGTGCAAGTTTTTGTGTGTAAGTTATTTTCTGTCTACTCAAGGACTGTGCAGCCATCAACACTCCTATCAGGTAGAACTCGTGGCTTGAAGATAAAAGAACAAAGAAATAAAAAGCATCGACATCTCCCACAATTAAATAAATACTGATCTAAGGGTTTCTGCTTTTATTGCTGTTTTTCTTGGCCAGCGACACTTATAGACACAAAAAGGTTGCGTTTGCCAAAACTAAAGCACTTAAATTTTAAGAAAACAGATTTTGCAGAACTTCAAGAAGTAAAATAGCTTCTGCCAAGTTTTGCAGTAGTTGTTCACTATTTGTATTTCCAAAATAAAATTGTTTTGAATGATGGTAACACCTCTGCCTTCAGCTACTGTTTCTTTTTGCAGAAGAACAGAACTGGAAGATGTCGACAAAGGTGGAGAACTTCCGTATCAACAGCTGTCTATTAATAACCAAGGGCAGTATTAGAAACTCAGGACCTCTGAACACTAGGTGTCAGTGTAAGAAATGGAAAAATATCAAAAACCTGTTGTTTCCAATCAGGTGGATTAGCTAAGAAACCAGAAGCAGCTGTGACCACATTTCCTTGTAACACCGTAACACTGTTAACAAGCCAATCTTCCTAAAAAAAGTTATTTTGAAGCTATCAGGTTTGCCTGAAATCAGATAAGGTGATCTAAAAATTACAATAAATTTGCTCAGTTAACCACTCTGAGATGATCTTTAAGGTTTATGAATTGCACTTAAAGATCATGGAGAGTTTAACACTACTCTTTTTCCATCACAGATACCCATAAATCAGTTTGTGTCTTTTGCAACCTAAAGTTTACAGGTTGCTTTTTTTTTTTTCTCAGAATCAATGAAAGACCAAATATCTATAAAAAAATACAGCTAGTGCCTGAAGCCACAAAGGTGAGGTGTCTCTCACTTCACTTAAGAAGTCCAGATTTTAAATGCATGGTCAGAATTTTAAATAATTATGTTAGGATATGAAGAATAACATCCTTGAAGTGCCCATTTCTCTCTCACAACACAAAAGATGATCTGGCATCATTACCTCAGCTTTAGAAAAACATGTGTGTCACATTTGTTTGCTTTTATGTTTTACCACTGATAAATTTCTGATTCTTTTATGTACTAATTTCTGTCAGAACCAGAATCCTAGGCAAGATGGGTCTTCATGTGCAGGGCAGACTTTACACATGTTTTCATATAATATTCTACTTATACCATACAAAGAAGTTAAGAAAGAATGAAACCCTGAAAATCAACTTTCCATTTGGCTTCTGGAGTTGGAATGTAACTATGATTTTCAAAATTATAATCAGAATATTGATTTACCAGAGTTCATCATACTGAGCAATACAAATCCAATGATTACTCTTAAATTTCTTAACTTCTTGATTGGTTAGTAAGTGACATCAATAGAAGGAGGCAAAGACCCTGAACACTGCATCTACACACTGACTTGTCCCTGCACATCTCAGCTCATCAAAGTCCTCAACAGCTGTTCGTATCTACTATTCTCATAAAATTTTACATAAAAATTAAATAAAGGATGTATCTGTGTTTTGGAAGCACAGGCTGGGTTCTGCTCATCAACTGTTTCATAAGAGCCTCAGAAGCCAAGGGAATTGAGTATATATATATTTAAGAATGCCACGGATTCCAAAGCCCCCGTGAGTGAAATTTCATACTCACTTCATTCCTCTAGCCCAACAGCCGAAACATGATTTTGATGTGTGAAGGGTGGAAAAAACAATCATGTACATATAGAGACATATATTCTTAAACATTTACAGTACACATAAATCCATGATATTGTTATTAAAAGCCCAGTCTGATACAGAAAACCAGGAAATACTGGGATTATTGCTGCCTGCATTACCTTTAGTCTTTATATTTTATGTGTTAGAACCCAGCCTTTAATCACTGATGATTTTTTGTTTTCCATTTAATCAATCAATGCTTTGGATCTTTTTCTTCACTATTGAACATGCTGGTATAACTTTGTAGATGTAACTATTAATTACCTTCTGTTTGATAATTTAGGGTTTTAGTAACAGTATTTTAGTCTCTTTCCACGTGTAACGTCAGTGAAGTTCATCATGCAGCATCTCTGCATGACCAGGCAAAAACCAGCAGCTCTGTGTTATAGCACATGCTGACCCTGCACAGAGATCCATGGGAAAAAAAAATTACCAAGTCACTAAATCCTCAGTCTCAAGAGAAAGCACAGAGAGAGACCAGAATCCCTTACTGGGACTCCTGAATATCTCCTGAAGTAAATTCTGTGCTTGAGAATAAATAGATCTGAATATGGTGAACAAGGGGCAGATAATGTTTAAAGTAGAACACTCAGGACATGTATTTTCTTATAAATTGCCATATAAATCTATCATATAAATCTAAATACTGACCACATTTAAATGCTGCAAATGCACAGGGAACAATTAACCACTTGCTAGATATAAAGCTTCATCTCTCCTTTTCCATCCCACATGGGAAATGCAGACAAACTCACAGTGCTGGTACCCAGGGAGATTTTTATACTAGAGACTTATTTTCCAGTTTGATTTCTTCCATGGCAGGTGTGCCACATGCTTGCTGCAAATGTATGCATGTTGTTTATGAGACTCTACAGTAGGAATAGAATGAATAGGGGAAGGATTTCTCCCAGATGGTTTTTGTGAACTCCCTTTATCCCATCCATGTAAACACACAGCGTGTTCCGGCTTGCCGGGCTGTACATCCACCCTGTGACTTAGTACAAAGTCTGAATGTTTAGTTAGCCAGAAGATTGTTTCCATCCTGTGATTCATTAGGTCCCTCTGGTACCCTCGACTTCCTTGATTTTGTACAATCACAAATTATATTAGTTTGTCTTATTTTGATAACCCCTTTAATTAATGTCCTGCACAGGAAACTTTATAACTGTTTTAAAACAGACTCATAAAACAAGGACTTTTCCTGTTGCTGGGGTGGCATAAGTGACAGTTGCACGTAACTTTGGGATCAAGAGGGAACGTTGCTTCACACTGTTGGTTTTTATCTGTGGGTAATTCCTGCTCATGAAGGAGCTGCTTTCAATTCTTTTGTTTTTAAAAGGAATGTCAGAAATGTTACCACTATGTATATAAAGGTTACAAGTTGAACAGTTCAAAAAGGTAGTAAACAAACCTGGAGCTTGTGAGGTTACACATTAAAGGGACTGATCCATTTTGTGAACAAATAACAACTATTATTTGATTTTAAAAACCGAAGAAGCTCTACAAGCAAAAAAAAACCTGTAAAGGACCAAGAAAGCTTTATCCTTGCTTCTCTTTAAATTCTCATTTTTCCTACTCGCCTCTGCCATTGTCATAGTCTTTTTCTCTGGAAGGGCAAGTAAAGGCTGAGTTTTCTCTTCTCCTTCTTTTGTTTTGAACTGCAATAAAAAGAATAACAGCTGTAGGAATAAGACTGGGAAGAGAATAAAGTACACCATGTTGATCCCGGAAATATACAGCCCCTTGAAAACATAAAATTCATGTTGCTTATAATAAATAACTTTGCATTTTGTATCAGCAAACTTATCTTTATGTTTGTCTCTATATTTTCACCATTCCTTTTCCTAAGAAAAAGTGGCAAATGACTACCCAATCTTTACTAAACCCACTATAAAAAGCAATTTATTCCACGGGATGGATTTACTTTGGATCTACTCAGGATTCAGGCACACTGCTCAATCTCTGCATCTCACTCTAAGTTTTCTACCTATGAAATACTGCTGCAATTTAACATAATCTACGTATACCAGTATAGACTATTCACCTGCTGACCTGTGCTTTGTGTTTTGGTTGAGAACAAAGGACTGATTCTGAATTAAATGTTACGTGTGTAAGAGATAATTTATTTTAAAAAAACAACAACAAAAATAATTATCCATGTGTACCCTCAAAGTGTTCATTTATGCATATATGTAACTCAGGATCTAAATCATGCTCCTACACAGGAAGCAAGAGTGGAACATTAATAGCATTGTGTAGCAGCACAAGTTGTATGAAATTAAATAGCATAGGAAGATAAAAGTAAATGATGAAAGAAATTCCAACAGATATCATGTACAATATAACATTGAGCAACTGAAGTTCCTTTAAGTTGACACTACTAAATTCTAAAAAAAACCCAACCGAGTGGGTCTGACTTCAATCATTTGACATCAATTGGAGAGATCAGAGTGCATCTTCCAGCAGACACCCATTGGCTGACAGGAGCAAACCACAATTCTATTAACATGAATTCTACCATTCATGACTGTCTCCATAAGGACTGATCACACATTACAAAGAATTACAGCAGATAAAACAATTAAAGGATACAGTCCAAGGCTATTGTGATGTGCTGTGGCCACTCTTTCACGGACAGACAGGGTCACTTACCTGTATTTTCTGGTGTACATATGTGTAATTTACCTATTCCTTTGTTGAATTCTGTCCTACTGCTAAAATATCTTCCACTTTGTAAAAAAAATCTAGTCTCTTCCCAAAGTTGTTTGGTATCTCTGAAACAAAGGACTGGACGTCAAATCTAGTGCTACGCTGAATAACCAAACTGTGAAAACAGGTGCCTGCATTACTCCTGCCACACCCAGTGTACCTAGAGAATAAACTGCTGGTATTTCATTCTGATAACAAACACCCAGCTGATACACTGCCAGCATAAGGAAGGTAATTCTTACCAGCTCTTCTGATTTAATTAGTGCATCATGATCTTATCATCTGTTTGCATTTGAACATGACACCTAAAGCATGAACAAGGAGCTATGGCCCTGTCAAGAGAAGATACTAATAATATTTGGCTTTTAATATTAGTTTAATAATAGTACATTTTCTTATGAACCAGCCCAGAATGATAGAAATTTTGGAGAGAGCTGGTGAAGAGGGACTTTTCCTCTTTCTTAAATATTATATAAAACAATTTGGAAATTGTTTTATATCTGTGTACACGCAAGACTTAGGCTATTTTAATAGCAAACTTCTCAACTATAGTTTAGTGATGAGTGAGAATTCCTATTCCATTCCTCTTAGTAACAGTTTTTTGGGTTTTTTTCTTCATAAAGTGCTGAATAATATACATTTGTCCTAAAGGAGGATCTTCCAGTACCCTTTCAAATGGTCTGAATAGGTATGAATAGGTTATGATAGAAGATGATGTTTCAAAACCCTCTTAGTGCACATGGAGATTGTGTTGGATATGGTGGAAGAATGAAACAAAAGAAGCCTCATTCCACTTCAAATGGTCAGTAATTGAAAGGCTTGTCTCCTTCTGATTAACACCTTTTTGCATTCCCTGTTGAACTGTTTTTGCAGGCACAACTTTCCTTGTACTACCTGTGCCTAACCATAAAGAAAATACACCTCTGATTCGAGCCTCTAGTCTTAGCCCACATAAAGAAGTACAGTTTTATGGTAACATGAAGGCATCTATAAATTCCTTAAACATTTACCTATAAATGAACTTTTAGATCTGTTACCAAATACTGTCAACAGTGAACTTGATTTCAAATTAAAACTTAAATTCATTGTGCTTTTCAAATACATTATGCTTGACTAAAAAAATGTACAGAACTTTCTAGTGTAGGGGCTTTATTATTTTCTGTTGCTTGATATACAAAACATCAAAAGGTATAATTACAATATAAGCATAAAAAATTCAAACTCACGACACAAATATGATGGAATATATCTCTCACCTTTTATACCTATGTCCTAGATATTCTAACCCAAGCCAGCTGTTAAAGGATTCATTTCTTAGTCAGCTGAGAATATAAATTCCTTGAGAGATATAAGTCCATCGAACTCAGAAAGTAATTTTAGGATGAAATGAATCTTCCTCTGGAGATGCTCATTTCCTCCTATACATTGCTATATACTTCTAGTAGAATTTCCTTTTATGTAAAGCAGTGTGCATATTATTCAAAACACACCCAAAACCTGATCATAAAATGTGATGCAGACTCTTAAAAATCTGCCTTCCAGGAATTTGTCTTGTTAGTGCACTCATCTGCTACAGCAGCCAGACTTCATGAAGTGCACAGTGGTTTGAAGCAGTGACTGTATAAATCTGCCCAAACCAGACCTTGATTTAATAGAGTTCAGATCAACTCTGAAAATAGGAAGCTGGAACTATAAAGCTGCAAGATATCAAAAGTCAACCAATCAAATGTAATCATGCTGGAAACTTATTTTTTAATGCAGAGGTTCAAACCTGGACTTAATCAACAAGAACAAGCTCTTCTTACAGATGCTTACTATGAAAGATGTGTGCAATGTACCAGCTTTATTGCTGGTATAAAAGTAATTTCTACAGTTTATACCTGTATTATGGATGGAAAAATGGACATGAATTAAACAAGAAACCATTACACTAAAGAGTGAGAACTGCATAGACTACTAACATGAGCACTATGACAAAATCCAGGTGGATAAGCAATAAATTTACTTCTGCAGTCAGCTTCATTTATAAAAATAGCATTTTTCTAGTACTGGGTAAATACCAGCAAAAACACCTACATGTAAAGTGAAAATTTCATGTAACTGAACAGAACAGCTCAATAAGGATGCACAGTTGAGGATGAAAAATGTGCAGAATTCCCTATCAGAAGCCCGGGGCATGTAAAACGCTACTGATTTAAGAGTTCCGGCATGTGAATGTCAGAGGTCAAAGCAATAAGCTATTAAAGATACTTTCACTTCCTCAGAAATAAAGTGCTGTCTTGGGCTGGGAGGGGAAAGGTTAGAAAAGCTGTTTATCTGCCGCTCCATTCCCATTCTTCCTTCTGTCAGGAAATCCTACAAGCTCCTGCACCCCACGCAGGGTTAACCCTGGGTCACGTCCAGCCCCCAAGTAAGTTCCCAGCTTTGATTGAAGTGCAAAGACCACATGGCCACAGGTCGCACTTTCTCAGCTGCAGGGTTTGGTAAAGCTCAGCTCAGCAAAGCCTCGGCAGGACAGAACAGCCCAGACTCCAGCACGTTATTGCTGAAGGAAGAGCGAAGCCTCAGCCATCAGTTTGCATAAATTACAGGGGTCATTAACAAAGGGAAAATGTTACTTTGTCAGAGCTAAAGCTGGAATAAGAACTACAAATATATGCCCAGGGCAGAGTGTTAACCAGTGGGAAACCTGAGGAGAGAGGAGAGATATTGTCCCCTCCAAGGAGCCACGGGGCACGTTCAGGACAGCCCAAGAGGAGTGTAATAAGGAAAGAATCCACAAAGATGCCAGGAGACTGCGGAGACAGGGATACACTGTTGGGCTGCAGAGGTATGAGCAGAAAGAAAACTGCCTGGAGTTGGAAGGGATGCCAAGGCATTTGCTGAAATGCAGGAAACTACCAAACGGCTGCTGGATTAGGTGCAAAGCTGAAGGAAAACACCTGTTGCAGGCAAACAGTGGGCAAGGGGAAGTTTAATTTTAGTATATTTCTACTAAAAATACATAAATGTCTTATATGCATGAATATGTAAAAATATATATAAAATATATTTTTATACACACATATTTATAATATGTACTGTATCCTATTCTGAATTTCATAATTTTACAGAAATTTTTAGTTCTAGTTAATGTAGTACCAGTACCTACTTTGAAACTTAAAAAGCCTTGTCATTGATAAAAGGGCTCATTACAAAGAAGTGTAGGAGCTTGCAGCTCAAAGCTGTAGCTGATCCAAGGACTCATCAGATGTAAATATTACCTATAATATGTATTAGTATAATCTAAATATGTTTGTTCCATATAATGTCCATTCTCACACGTGCTGGTAATTTCATTCAAATCACAGAATCATTAAAACACCTCTGAGATTATTGAGTCTAACCATTAACGCAAGCCACGACCATCACTAAACCCTGTCCCTCAGTGCCACATCTACATGTCTTTTAATGGCTATAATAAGAAAAGCACACTTTTTATGAACCTACAGGTGGCATGTCAGATTATACATTTCTGTACAAAGGTACAGTCATTTGTCAGATGGCAAATTCATGCTATGGTCTAAAATGCCATGATTTATTTCTTAACAGGAGCTGTTGAACTTTAATAAAATATAGAGAGGTTCAAATTTAGAGTTGCTTCTGGCAGATGTGATTCAAAACAACCTCATTTACACAACATTTTCCCTGGCTTTCAATATATTAAAATATTCCATATTTTGACATTATTTTTTGACAGAAATCAAAACAAAATAGAAGCAATATTTAGACATAAATCCTAAGCAAATAATGCATTAACACAATTAATAGAACCTTAAAAAAAAAGACAGCAAGGCAGTCTTTAGAAGAATAGCCATTTCTTTTCTTTTTAACAACCTAAAGTTTTTAACAAAAAACCCATCAGCTTTTTTTCCCTGGGTTTGGTGGGGTTGCATACCTGGTTCTACAGATCATTAAGGCCAGAGCATCACACTCTGTGTTTTATTTGTTCCTAAACCTTGGACCAAGGTTATTGGTTGTTAGATCATGAAACTATCATGTGGATTGAAGGAGTTTTAGAGTGCATGCTGTTTTGCCAGTTATCTTACCAAATTTATCAGCTGAGTGTGGACAATGTCTTCCACCAGAACTGCGGTTTCATGGAGTGGCCTGCGAGCATCTCCCAGGGAAAACCTGAAACAAAGAAGTTTATTGCAAGGTTACGGAAATTAGTTAAAAAGAAAAGAAGTAATGGTCTCCTGAAAGATAAAAAGAAGAAAACATGAATAACAGCAATAAGGTTAAACACTTGTATGTACAGAAATGGATCACTAAGCCCGGTGCAAGGATTATAAACCAAAGTCATGTGGTTAGTGGAACAAAAGAGCTGCAAGAATGTACACTAAACCATGTGTGGGGACAAAATGAAAGATTGAAGAAACAGAGGAAAATCCAATTTGTAGGAACATTTGTGTACACTCCTCATCAATAAGCAATGCAGGTAAACTTGTAACAATGGATGAGGAGAAGACTGACATACCCCACTTCTTTGCCTCAGTCTTCACTGACAACCTCTATTCCCACGCTTCTCTGGATGATCTTCAATGTCCTTTCCATCCCAACACATTCCGCAATTCTATAATTGTATGAGAGCAAGAGCAGGCAAAGCTGCAGCACGTGCACTGCTAATTCTGTGTTTGCAGCCCCCTTTATTTACAAAATACCAAATAACTATTGGTATATAACTAAAAGGTAAAATGCCAGCAGCTTTTTTATCTCAGACCTAAATGCTGGTGCTAAAATGTGGGAGAAACAAATCAAGGGTAAACAAATCAAGGTATTATTTTCTCTTCCTACATTTCTTATACTATTTTTCTGCTATTTCTTCTTCTCTAAGAAATACCAGTCTTACATCATTCTAGAGAAAGACAACTCCTATGCTGTTTGGTGTTTCCTCAGAACATTTCTGAGAATAAAACATTTTCTCTGCTCCTAAAGTTGAGGTTTTAAAATATAAAAACTTGTACAGTAAAATATATGCATTGTAAATTAAATAGCACAGGCCAACAATAACGCTACAGATCCTTATAAAAAGAGTGAAAATTTATTTACAAGCAAGACTCAAAACTTTATAGGTTACTGAATACATCAATTATTTCCTTATGAAAATATTAGTCTACTTTGCAATATAATAAAACAATATTTTATCTATAAACTACTAAAAATCTCCACAATATGGTTCTTCTCCTTTATCTAATAATAAAATTATGTCCAGTGGTCTGCAAACAGCATTTCAAATTCTAACTAATTAATTTATTAATATCAGCCTGATACGTGTAAGAGCACAAGAGCTGCTCGGGCAAAATCTGAGCATAATCCACTCTACTACACTGGTCACAGCATGAGGAAATTACACTCTGTATTTGTCCCTTATAATTTGTCTCTCTTGTTGGGACTATCAGCATCTTAAAGACAAAAGTTGTGTTTTATAACACATTGTACATTTCTGAAATGAACACAATTCAAATAATTTTTTGTCCATTATGCAGGGCTGCAGACGTACATGGATTAGAATGTCAGGCGCTTCTCAGGACTATAGGAAAAGCACAGCAATCCATCAAGAGACTATTAAATATCTTATAAACTGAAAATACATGGACATGATTTAGGAAATACACAGAAATAAAAATAGAAATATTTATTATCCTAGTACACTGGAAGATGAAACATTATTTAAACCATCACAGGTTCAAAAAAACTGCTCATACATGATAAAGCTCAAGTTTTTTTCTTTTTTTTTCCCTTTTTTTAGCAGTAAGGTTTGTAAGTAAATGAAAACGACAATTAATAGTTGTTTTTAATCACACAGGATATATCAAACCAAACAGGAGAGTTATCACAAACATAACACACTGTCATTCTTAACTGCTGGTCTTCTGTTTTTTAAAGGTAATTATTCTTTCTTTTTAAGGCTTCAAATACAAAATAAATCAACTACGCAAGACAGTAGTAAACATCTGGTGTCCAACATGATCAGCTTGCACACACATTTCTCATGATCACTGTTTTACTCTCCAGCCCAAATGTACAAATTAAAGGGCTTGGGGTTTCTTTTCTGAAGACAACAAAGTGCAAGAACCAAAATCTGTTTTTGAGGCAAGATGCTGACTCCACGTTGAGCTGCCCTCCCTCTCTGCATTCAGAAATCTCTCTCACAAGTGATTCATAGTTCCCCAAATGGCAGAAGGGGTAGAGGTGTTGCAATCATGATGGAGCACATCAACCCAAAAGGAGACAAACGTCAAATCTTTTTGATCCATTTTGATGGACAAGTCAGGATAAGGGTCAGTGGCTTCTGAAAGAGGATAGATTTAGAACAGGTACCAAGATGAAATTCTTGCATGTGAGGCTGCTGAGGCCCTGGGTCAGGTTGCCCAATGAAGCTCTGCTCCATCCCTGGAAGTGTCCAAGGCCAGGTTGGACAGGGCTTGGAGGAAAGTGGGATAGTTAATGGAAGGTGTCCCTGCCCATGGCAGGGGCTTGGAACGAGATGATCTTTAAGGTCCTTTCCAACCCAAACCATCCTGTGATTCTGTGATAGACCAGAGTTGATGCTGAGACATGAAGAAAGATTAAAGTCAACTGCACTTCTCGATTTAACAGAATATCAAGTTCCAGATGCATCTACTTTCTTCCTCCCTCACTTCCATGCTTTCTACCTTCCAAAGCTATTTCTATCTCAGTTTGCCTTCACTGTTTTCCCACGTAGCTTCTGCCAGCTTCTTTCCCACACACAGAAAACTAGATACTGGCATGGTGGTTTCAGCAAAAAGTAAAAACCACCACACCCACCCACAGCCGCTTCCTTTTTCTTTGCAATAGATCCAGGATTTTCAGACACTAAAATAAAAGTAAAGCCTCTATATTCGTTAATTTTATTTGTATAGCATTTGATATGTTTCTTGATTCTAACATGCTTTTAGGATAACATTCTTTAAGATACCAAACAGCCTTTTTCTACGTCTTTCTTCTACCAGAGGTAATAATTAGAAATGCACAAGTAGCTTATGACTTTATCTTTCATTTTTTTCCTTCACTTTTGCATTGTACCTCTCCACAGCAGAATAAACACTGAACTACGAGTTAGATGGCTCAGATTTTCCCAAGCTGCAGAACACAAAGTAGTTTAAGAACTAAAAGAAAAAATTTTTTAAAAAAAGACCCCCAAATTTGGTGCCCTTGATTCTGGGAAGTGAGGCTGAACTTGATGCTTTAATATAAGTTATGAATTTCATTTCACATGTGCTTTGCTTTTATGGTTCATGAGAGTCTTTTAAAGAACCTTCCATTCACTAGACATATTAATAAGTCTTCCTATGAAACACATAAAAATTCTGTTGAAAATAAAAAAAAAAAAAGAGCTGTTTCTCCACAGGTAAATACTGAAGAGGAAATATATCAAAATACAACATCAGCAGGGCATCAAAGCAGTAAAGTATTATGGAAGACAGTACTGGTAATAGACGCATCAACCCATTAGACATGTCTTACAATAACAAAGTCGTCTTAGAAGATCCTATTTCAAAGGTTTGTCTGTTTTAAGGAAACATTTTTACAAGGAGGGGATCAGTTTACCCAGATTTTCACAGGAGGATTAAAATAGTAGCATGGAGAAAGAGAAGACTGCTGAAGCGCTTTTATTGTTTACTTTTAGCTTCTATTTCTAATTTATTTAAGTTCCTGTAATGATGTTTCCAGGCTCTTCAAAAGGGTAAATGTCCAAGCCACTAAGTGCCTACATGAAGTATCATGGTACTATGTGTAAACACGCATTCATACTTGGCACATGCTAAGGTCCGACTGCTGCTCATGGTGCAGCGACTGACATTTATAAGAACTTCAAAACAGGCAGCTACAGAAATAGATAAAGCACTTTTTGCTATATTTTGGGGGTTTTAAATGCCTGAGAAAGGTACTGGGGCAGGCAAGGCACAGGCTTGGTTCGAACACCCTCATGCAAAGCTCTCCAGGTGGCCAGACCACCAGGAGAGTAGACTGTGGAGACAGAGAGCTGCTGCAACCTCCCGTCCTCCACAGCCCTGAAAAGCTGTCCTGGCCAGAAAGGAACTATAACCAGGGTGATTGGGAGTGCACTGAGCTAGAATAAACAGTTTCCCTCACTAGGGTTTCTACTGAGTTCACACCATAACAAGGCTGCCCCAACGCATTCAGAATTTACCACCTCAAGTAAATGTGATGAATCCAGCCTAGGGAAAGTATAAAAGCAGCCAGGTAGTCTGGTGGGAAATATGGGCTGCCTTTTTTTTTTTTTTTTTTTTTCTTTCTAGATATCTTTAGCAATTTCCCTTTTCTGTTTCTACATAAAGGATGAGTGTGTGCCCACGTGGGCCAGAAGGCCAATGGCACCTGGTTTGTGTCAGCAGCAGTGTGGCAGGACCAGGGCAGTGCTGGACATAGGTGAGGCCACACCTCAAGTGCTGTGTCCAGTTCTGGGCCCTTCACAACAAGAAAGACATCAAGAGGCTGGAGCGTATCCAGAGAAGGACATCTGGATATTGGGGAAGGGTCTGAAGCACAAATCTGAGGAGGAGCAGCTGAGGGAGCTGGAGGGGCTCAGCCTGGAGAAAAGGAGGCTCAGGGAGAACCTCCTGGCTCTGCACAACTCCCTGACAGAAGGGGACAGCCAGGTGAGGGTCGGTCTGTTCTCCCAGGTAACAAGGGACAGGATGTGTGGAAATGGCCTCGACTTGTGTCATGGGAGGTTTAGATTGGCTATTAGAATAATTTTCTTCACAGAAAGGTTGGTCAACCACTGGAAAAGGCTGATCAGGGTAGTGGTGGTGTCACCAATCCTGGACAGATTTAAAAGACTTGTAGAAGTGGTTTTGAGGGACACTGGTTTAGTGACTGACCTGGCAGTGCTGGGTTAGTGGTTGGACTCGATGCTAGAGGGATTCTGTGATCCAAACTCCCACAGGGCAAGCAAATAATTTTGTCCTCAACACAGAGGTATTTATTTGCTCCTACCTACAACCAGACTGGGTCTGTGGGTCACAAGGATCCATATGCCTGCCATGCCACAGTGACCTGAGAGGGTGCACACTGAGTATGTTGGAGTGTAGCCCATGACCTGGATGAGAGGTCTGGGATACACACAACAATCTGGACATAAATGTGGGCTGCACATTGTAGAGACCAGAGGGGTTGTGAGTTGGACCAGGAGGGGAGGCTTTGGGGTTTGTTTGTGAGACCAACTTGCTTTGTGTGTCTCTGCAGGTGAGGACTGAGCTCTCCAGCACAATGACTGAGCTTGAGGCTACTGGATTTAGCAGTGACCAAGGTGTGAGTGCTCCTCATGCACAGAACCAGCTGATTCATTGTGATCAAATATAAAACCAGGCAAGGATCCCATAAAATCACAGAGGACAAATCAGCTACCAGATATTTTTGGACTAGGTAGTATGTTGGCTCACATCTCCTCAGTATTGTAAAGAACACACAGTAAATTTCTATCAGCTGCTTGGTGAGAATGCACTTAGAACATGCAGCATATTAATTCTCACAGATGTTTCCAAATTAAAAGAAAGTGTTCTCTGAAATATATAAAATATTGGAAACTTGACAGCCGGTTTGTGACAAAGAAAATCAGTTTTACAGTACTAGGCACAAAAACTTCCAGAAAACTTTCAGCAATTTGAACACCTGAAGGATAAGCACTGCAAATTACTGTAAAACAGAAAAAAAAAGCAGCTTTGAAAAATCAGTAATACAATATCTTGAATTAATTCACTTTCATACCAGAGGATGCCGACTGTGAAGACAAAGACAAAAATGTGATCAGATCCCTTAGATAACAAAAAATTAGGAGACTCCTGATGAGCATGGGAATGAGTCTGTCATTGCAACAGACACTGAGAGAAAATAGCATAAGGATACCTTTTTGAAACTCTCAAAAGCTAAAGATAACTCCTGTCTCTGTTTTTTTTGCCACGGCTGCTGCTGAACGAATTAGGCAGAAGTAAAGACTGAAAGGAAAGAGATGAGTGGTGCCAAACCAGAAAATTGATCAGACACGCACAGGAGGACACACTGTACAGAGAGTGGAAGAGGAAAGAACAAAATCCAGGAGGAAGAAACTTCCCTCAGAAAAAGGATGATTTCAAGAGGGGAAGGAGAGATAAATAACGAAGCCTCAAAAAATTTCCTTTTTATGTTAAAATACTTTACATCAGAGAGAGAGAGACAAGGTTGCTGTTTTCAGGTTGTTGAGACTTCACTCTCTCCTTATACTGTCTGTAAACTTACTAAGACACTAATTTAAAAAGCAACTTAAAAAACTTAAAAAACATTGTCCCCAGTCTATAACGTTGCAGGGGGTTGTTGTGGCCAAAGTACAGGACTCGGCACTTGGACTTATTAAACTTCATCCTATTGGACTCTGCCCATCCATCCAATCGTTCCAGGTCTCTCTGCAAAGCCCTCCATCCTAACAGATCGACACATGCTCCCAGCTTAGTGTCATCTGCAAATTTACTAATGAAAGCCTCAATACCCTCATCCATGTCATCAATAAAAAATTGAACAGAACTGGCCCCAGCACAGACCCCTGAAGAACACCACTGGTGACTGGCTGCCAGCTGGATGCAGCACCATTCATCACCACTCTCTATTAACTCTAAGAATTTGATCATCAATTTATTGAATCTTTATTAAAAGAAACTCAGCTAAAGGAAAACACTTTTCCTCAAATGTGTATGACAGTGAGAAGGGCAAGCACAGGAAGAACTTGAAATGTCAGATACAAAAATGGGCTTTTTTCAGTCTAAAATTAAGCCATAATGATGTCTGCAGATATCGGAAAAGCATAAACAACAAGAAGAGAAACATTACATAATACCATTTAATTATTCAAAAGTACATAGTGACAAGTAAAGGAATAAAATTTAGAAAAGGAACATTTAGAACAAATTAGAAGGAAAACATCTGAAAACAAGAATTAAAACCCTCTGTAACCATCACAGAAGGAAGAGAATCTTCACTGTGGGAGACACAAAAATCTGAGCTTCGCCAAGAACTGAGGAAGGGTCTTGTGATACCTAAACAAGTACACAAAGGAAATCTTGATTATGTGAATTAAAATAATTTTAAAGGAGATATAACACCATTCTATTATGGTATATCACCCGCAATTCTACGTTTGGAGAAATAAACTTCACTGATGCCGATAATAATTAAAATTCTGAAACCATGAAAAGGCTTCAGGATGAATAATTATTTTGAGCTTACTGAAAACTTTATAATGCTTAATGGTTCCCTGCAGATACTTCTCGATTACCAGGGTGGAAAGCATCATCCAAATGAATCACTGCTCCCCTGAGTTAAGACCTAAACAAAGCAAGACCTTTGTCAGAGCAACTTTGTTTACCTGAAAATGTAAGTAGTTTGTTTACATCCTGAGTTTTTAAATGATGAGGTCTTCCAGGCAGCAGGATTAACAATGCCTAACATCCTGCCAAATGAAAAGTCCAATTCTTCTCACAAAAAGACAAACCCTGCCCTCAGTGACGCCACCATAAATCAAGAATAACACAAAATCCTCAGGGATAAATTTCAGAGATGCTGAAGTCTCCCAGCTCCATGGGAGGTCATTCTGTTTCGACTCAACAAAGTGTTTTAAGCATGAACCTTCTGAATCATATTCTAAAGACAATTTTGAATGCTTAAATAACTTGTGGAAACAAAAATAATAGCCTACATTTTCCCATTAGAAGGGGTAACTTTTGTTAACTTTCTTCACATACACTTTGAAGTAGGCAGTACGAAAAGTCTATCCAATTTTTTCCTTAATAAACTCATCTTCATGATGGCAAAATCACAGTCTTGCAGGCCGGAAGAGGGGGAAAAAGGAGAAAAAAAGAAGATACCACTGTATCACTTCTGCTCCATGAATCACAGACCAGCTGAGGCTGGATGTGTGGAGATACCCACTTCAATTCTCCTGCTCAAATAATTTCCTCAGGATTGCATCCACTCGAGTTCCGACCTTCTCCAATGATGGATACTCCACAACCTCTCTGCACAACATTCCCACATCCCTGGCCACCTTCACAGTAAAAAAACGTTTTATTTTTAAGTGGAATCTCCCATATTTCAATCTGTGCTCAGAGGCTCCTGTCCAGTCACTGGCCACTGTTGAAGGAAGCCTGGATTTTTCTGCTTTACTCCCTCCCATCAGGTATTCATAGACATTGATAAGATTTCCCTGATCCTTCTCTTCTCCAGGATGAACTGACCCAGCTCTCTCAAGTCTCTCTTGTATGAGATGCTCCAGTCCCTTAAGCATCTGAGTGGCCCCTCACTGGACTTGTGCTAGTATCTCTGTGTCTCTCTTGTACTGGGAAGCCCAGCAGTGGCCCCAGAGATCCAGATGGGTCTTGTCCAATGCAGAGGGGAAGGATCACATCCCTCACCTGCCTCATGCAGCCCAGGGTGCTGTCCAAGAGCACACTGCTGCCACCTGTCCACCTTCACTACTGCCTCTAGCCTGTTCAGGTGCCTGGGGTTATTCCTCTCTTGGGATATCACTTAGGATGCCCCTTTATGGGGCTTCATGAGGTTCCCGTTGGCACACTTCTCCAGCCTGGTGACAGTAACAGCAGCATGACAGGGTCCATCAGCCACTCCTGGGTTTGTATCCTCATCAAACTGCTGTGGATGCACTCTTGTCCCATCACTCAGGTCACTAATGAAAATATTACACAGTGCTGAGCCCAGGATCAACCCCTGGGGTCATCAGAAGCAACCGCCCTCCAGAGGAACTTCACCCTGCCAGTACAAACCCTATGAACAGAGCCCTCTGTCCATCCATTTCATCAGCCTGCATAAGAGGATGTTACAGGAGAGAGGGATAAAATAATACTTGCTCAAGCAAAGGCAAACAACACTCTCTGCTCATTCCTCATGCACTGCACTGTTATTTCATCACAGAAGGCTGTTGGGTGGGTCACATACAATTTCCCCCTCATAATATGACAACTGTAAATCACTTTCAAATCCTTAACAGGGGTCGGTGTGAGGATGACTGGTCTGTCATTTCCCAAATCCTCCGTCTTGTTCATTTTGGGGACAGAAATGAAATTTTCTTCCTTCCACACCTCAGGAATGAACTTCCCCCAGCTGCCATGGGGGAAGTTGCTCTTCACAAGCAATATCATACATAAAATCAAAGCAGGAGCCTGTATATTATGTCATTGGAAGACCAAATATGTAAATTAAAGTCTGATTTCAATCAGAAAGTGTAGAAAGATTATCTGTACTTAAACTTTTATGACTACTGTTAAGAGATGAAAAATGATTTTGTGTATATAAAAACACAACTTAGAAGATACATTTGAGTAAAAGGGTTTTTAGGTACTTTTTCCTTCCCTATGGTCAATATGCAAAATGTCGTCAATTTTGATGCAAGATGCTATAGAGGTCTACTTTCAACAGACTATTTATAGGTAACTATGTTTCAGAGTGAATATGGATGAAGTCCATCCAAACCTAATTTTCTAAGTTTTGCTAGAAGCTCTGCAGAATATTCTTTCTACGTATGGTCTTCACCGAATTAACTTGGTTACTCTTTGTAAACTGTGGGATGTACAATATCCACTGGCTGAGCAGCAGTGTGATTTTGTAAAATAAGTAAATGCTTGAATTTGGACCATCACATCATGCAGGTGCTTTTAGAAATCTTGTTATTAATGAAAAACAACAGACCTCACCCTCTGAGGGTTTTTTCTGTTATAGTATACTCCTCAAAATCTGCAGATTTGTCCCAGCACAAAATTGTGGCAACATCCCTTTTCAGTGCCATTGTGTTCTCATCAAAATACACCAAAACTCTAACAGTTAAGTGTCTTAAACATAAATTAATTTTACAAATCCTTATGACTGGCCAAGGAAAAAGAGATAATTTATTCCAGTTGTAAAAAATAGTATGTTCCATTTGCTCATTCACAAAGGGTTTCAGATTTTCAGGAAACAAAAGAGACAACTGTCTTTCTCGACCATGCAGATTGGAGTATGATCAGTCACTTCTGCTCTAGGAAAAAGTTCATCTCAACAAAATACTCAAACACAACTGGAATTTAACAAAGCCAAGTGAGATGAATTCTCAGCCTGCTCTCCAGAGGACAGGGCAAAAAACTGATGAGGAGAGCAGGAAGTCAAAACAATCATTTCACTGTATATATATATATATATATATATATATATATATAAAATAAGTGTTAATTAAATGTGGAAACTCCTTGTTATTTGAAATCTAGATTAAAACCACAAGACAATTTATACTAATCCACAAGATACAAAACATAAATGAGTATGAATGTTTTATGCTAATTTTTAGAGAAATAATATTGTTCTTTTTCATTTTCTCCCAAACTTCAAGACCATTTTTCATTGTTTTAAAAATTCACGTCACAATTTTATGAATGACATGTGTGGGTGTTGAATGATGATAATTATATCCAATTCTCAAACACTTTTCCTTATCAAATGGTAACATGTTTCATAACATCAGTTTTCGTATTTTACTACCCTTCCTGAAGTCAGTGCCTGGAGAAGGGAAGCAACTTGTCCACTGTGGTCGCTGTCAGAAAAAGCAGTTTTCCCCCTGGGTCTCCCATTGCCAGGGGAGTAACAAGTGCTCTACTGACAAATCAGGCTTTGCAAATTAGAGTTATTTTAATAGTAAATTAGCAAATTAAATTTCATTTTAATAGTAAAACAAAATGCTATGAAAAGTCCACCCATGTATGTAGGGAGCCTGTATTTTCATTATTTCCCTTTGCAGTACTTACGTGAGAGAACTGTTGCAGTAATCAGTGTAATAGTGAGGAGAAATACAAAATGGTGTCAAAAAGCATAACATCTCAAAAATATGGAAATGTTTGAGACCAAAAGAGGCTTAAAAGTATCAGCATTTCTCATGAACACTGTAAAACCCAACTATGAAATTAATATTCGCAGTATTCTACACTAACATTTTAAAACTCTACTATATAAATAACAAAACCACTTTAAAATATTTGATACAACTTTTGGATCAACAGAATTCAGAGATCTTAGCTTGGACATTTGTGCTCTAAACTACAGATAATGATTTTGGGACAGAGCCTTCTACAGCTATGAAGCACCACAACCCCTAGTTATCAAAAATCAAACCCACTGTGAGCTGTTACAGGGCTTACTCTGTGTCATGAGTGAATCTGTGACTCAAAACCAGAAACTATTTCCCCACTAGGCACAGATAAAACACACCCACTACGAAGAAAAGAGGTACAATAATTAAAATCTAGAATAATTATTTCAAATAGTTGGGTTTAATTTAAGTTTAACTTCAAGAACTTAGGTTTAACTTCAGAAAGTACTGAACACACCAATACTCTTAGTTTTCTCAGAGTAAATTTGTACCATAAGATACATCAATTTTACTGGATAGAACAATGCTTTAAAAACTTATTTTCTTTCAGAAATCAAACTATGCCAACCTTCTCCCCAGAGTAAGAAACTGGAAGTTCCCTGATAAAATCTTTTCTGGAAAGTCAGGGCAATTTCATATCAATGGTGTGCTCTTTTTCCTGCTTTCAAATGGATTACTTAGATGTTTTAAAATGTTATAACCCACAATAATCTGTTCCAGGCACCAACGAAAAGGAAGAAAAAAATTACAGAAGTCAAGATGTCGCCTGGAAGCACTTTATGGCAAACATTATAAAGATAACACAGAGCAGAGAAGCTCTGGCTCAATCCATTATAAATACCCCATTCTTCTTAAAATCACAAAAATGCATTTATAGTAAAGAACTCTTACAGGCTTTTTCCTCCAAAGACTTCATTTAAGCACAATTTGGCAGAATTTTTGGAACAAGAAAAGAAGAGATTTATAAAATATTGATGTTTTACAGTCACCCTAGTCTTGATCTACTTGCTACAAAAACAAAAGCAAGGACTTTGGAAGATGACCACATCCGTGTTTGCTAATTATACTTCAGTTTTTTATTTTGTCCAAAATGAGCTGTCTAGAAGCTAGACGGAGTAGACACTAAATCATCACTTAGACAACTAATGTCTCATTAAAAACACAAGTTATTCTTCTTATTTTGTTACTGGCACAATATATTTTTAAAATAAATACATGTGATATTAGCAAAAATAACCCAACAAAACAAACAAAAATCAACACAACACCCACAAAAAACACCAAACAAACAAAAAACCAAAACACAAACCCAAATGGGCATAACTGACAGAAGATATTCCTGTATACACAATGTATAATGAACCCGTTTTTTCCCTTATGTCCAAAGGACAGTGCAAGATGTTTGACCTCTCTGCTTTCAATCCGTGTTCCCCCATGACTTGTCCAAGACCCTCACGACCTCCCAAGAAAGGGACAAACAGAGACGCAATAAGCTGCACTGACCGCCCTATTTTCCACTAAAATTATTAAATAATCACTTTGAGTGCAGGGATGAACAAAAGGAAGTAAGAAACAGCTTTCTTGAGTTTCTCAAAATAAAGAGTTTTCTTTTTTTCAATGCAAAGTGGCTCAGTGGAAGGCAGGAAGGGGAAAATATATGGCTTTAGAACTATTTTCACCTAAAAAAACTAGGACTGAAGTGAGAGCGCTTCACAATCTTCACTAAAAAACTGCGTGCTCAAATATATGAAAAGCATTTTGTTTACAAAGTAAAAAAGCAAATCTGAAAATACCAAATATTATCTGTAATACATAATAATACAAATAATAATACAATAACTCTAAAAAGAAGGATGTGAAGTTATATATAGTTTGATACAAGTCAAGAATAAAAGACTAAAAAGAGGGACATGTGGCGTTTTTGTAGGGCTCAAATTAACGTCCCAGAGAAGAAATTCAGTTAATTATTTCACTTTACTGATAGTACTTTAGATGCAGTTAATGTAAAGCACAAGTTGGCATCCATTCAAATTTGCCTTTTAAAAAATATTATTTTCTGAGCTTTCTCAATTTAAAAAAAAGGCAAACAGGAGCTGTGCTTATTCAGGTGAAACATGCACAACATGGTGTTTATTGACAAGCATTTAGGTTTAAAAAACTGAAAATCTGGAGAGAATTTACTATAAAATTACAGGTGGATTGAATTAATATTAATACACAAATTATTAATTTAAGAATTTCATTGCTCAAATAGAGGCAAAATCAGCAATACAATACAGGCATTTAAAAAGTTGGGGCATTTTGTTTGGATCTTTTCTTTTTTTTTTAATATACAGTTCACCCAGCATTATGTCCAGTACATGAGTTAAAGTAAATCATTACCCTGGATATTGTATTTTGCTTTCTTATCTGTATCTGCAAAAGACAGTGTGAAATGATAACAGGTAAAATACCAAATCCTTTATTTATCAATATAGACAAACCAAGCAAAATAAGTTTAAAAAACCCATACCACAGTCCAAAAATCGTTTCAAGTAACACTTTTAATTACTTATTGCACAACTTTATGACTGCAGAAGGAAAAATTCTTGAAAGGCTTAAATACATGAGCAGCATCCTAAAAAAATGAGCATCCCACAGATGCTCAGTGTCAAGCAGCTTTTAAAAAGAAGAACCAAACTTCCAAAAAGAATGAGTCTCTATGGACAAAAGTGAGGAGTTGATATCCTCAAGGGAATGACATTCAGCATTCCATCTCTTCCTTCCTCTTCTTTGTTAGGAGCCAAGGGATCAGTGACTGGACTCAGGGAAAGAACAAATTCTCCATGAGAAACTGTGGTTTCACTGAATCAGACACTCCAGAGGCAAAAGTAAATGTAATCTTTGGTATCAGAATAATCCATTACAAGAGAGTAATTAATGTCTCCATTCCACAGTTACCGAGCACCCCTCATTTCCCTCCTTTCAGTTTCAGAGAGGAAAGAGCACGAGCTGCATTCCAGGGTATCCCAGGGTGCCACGAAGGAGGCACCCACAAAACACTGAGCTATTCCCTGGTATTTTTCCTCTTTAAAACACCCTGACTGTGCTTCTATATCAAGGCACAGTCGCTGCTTCTCAGAGCTGCAGCTTGGCATCACTCGTGAGCCCAGCGATGGTGCTCGTGGTCGGGCTCTGTGTGGTCTAGGGAAGCTCTGCTTCCTCGGAAATGTGTGGCATCAAGCAGAGTTTATTTAGAGCCCAAGTCTCTTGGGCACACTATGTAAGTTTATTGTTTATCCCTCGCCAGGGAAGTCTTCTGAGGTCAAGGTAAGAAGTGGGAGGTGATATTTGATATGAATATTCCAGCACACGTTATGTGGTCCATGGCTGCAGCAGCCCCACGAGCACTTTGCTGGTGGTCCGTGGAGATCTGGCCAGTGGAAGGTGCTGGCTTTTGCTCTTTCCAGCTGCTATATCATATTTGATGTATTTTTAGCCTCACTTAATATTTTCCTAATATTCCTTTTCCATGTAAGCAATTAGTGTGGTTACCAGGGATGGCAGCAGAAGTGGTATTTGGCTGCCAGGGGGAGAAGAGGTGGTCCTTCAGCTGGGCACAAGAGGAGAAGCACAATGTCCCTCTCAGGAGGTGGGGGAAACCCACCCAAGAGCCGCAGTCTTAACACTTACATTTCTCCATTCACTAAAGTGAACAATTTAATTATTCTTTCTTCAGAAAATTGTGCTGAATATCACTGAGGAGGAAGGAAAAAACCAAGAAATTGCACTTTTTAGCCTTATAAAAAAGACAAACAAGGTATAAATGGGTTTTAAAAATATATGGCATTTCTGACCTTGAGTTTTGCAATTCATACATTTCTTTAAAATCTTAGCACCTGGAGGTACAGCACAAATTTCTGTAGTTAATTAACCAATCTAAAAAGTGGGAAAATGTCTTGCAAAATACATTTGGCCATGACCTAGCAGAATTGTGGTATTTTAATGTTTATTTTTGAAATAAAAAGGAAAAGTTTCTAGTATTTAAATAAATTTCCCTGTTAGCCTCCCCTGCCTTACTTCATTGTACTTACTTTCATCTTGCCTTTGACTAATCAAAAGAGACTCATCAAATCAGTTGGAGACAATTTAAAAAATACTATATAAAAATATTAAATGGTGAACATTTGCTGAACAAAGAAAAGTCTCTTTTTATACTTTTAAAATTTTCATTCTTATTTAATTATCCATGAAACTACACTGACTTCAATTTGCTCATGAAGGTCCAGCTGAGAGCAGTCAGTCCCTAACCGTGCAAGCACGGTTTACATTACCTTTAAGGAAAAAAAAATTCAAATACTGAGAAGTTACAATTTAAAGTATTCAGTTTCTGAATTCTGATAACTAACAAGGATGCTCATGAGTGAATGACTCTTACTTAGGAAAACAGTCCCTGGAGACAGGGATTTTATGTATTAATAGGTGTCCTTGCCTCCCTTTGAAATGCAGCAGAATTCAGGCTCCTTACATCTCTCGCCTCCTCCAAGTAAGACAGGGGTATTTTTTACAATTTTCAAAAGCTTTTCCCTGATGCCTGGAAAACACCGAATCCCTTACTGGCTTTAGATGTCTGTAAGATTTCAGTTGAGCAGTCTCTCTGAATCTCTTTCCAAGATTTGCAACTGAGGGCCTTCCTAAACCTCAGTTTAAGAAGGATTTACAGAGATTAAATTTGCTCATCAAGGGCTGACAGAATAAAACACAAAATTGCATGAAACTGGATGGAAAAATCACTTCCATGTATGAGCGTTTTCGTCCCTTCTCTTCCCCAGAAGCTTAATCATCATCTAGTGGTTGCTATTCTTCCATTACTTTGACAGGGAGCAGACCATAATGCTTAAGAATTAAGCAACAAAAATAATAAGCTGGAGTGGTTTTTTGCTTTCTTTTCAAAATAATGCCATTGACTTCTGTACGTATAACCTGACTGGCAGGAACTTTTTCTGTCATCTGTCCAGACTGTTAAAAGAAAGTAAGGAGTATAAATATGATTTTAAAAGTACATGAAGATTTCTTTCTCTTTTCTTCCCTCTCCTTTCCCATAAAGGCATTATCTACAAAGGTAGGTATGGAATAATGTCAGTCTTGAAACCTCAGCCCATTAAGATAGAAGGAAATGCAAACTGTATGGAAAGCTGTTTTTAGGGACATACTGTGCAACCATGAGCCTGCTTTGTATGTTCAGGAAATTCTCATGAGCTTTCTTAATGAAAAAAAAAAATACTAAAAAAAGATTTGCTGTAAATATCTCACAAGCCATGACAAAGTACCTTATAAAATATAACTATTCATAAACAGTCTAGCCTCTGGAACTAAAAAACACTGACACTTTCTATTAAAAGGTGCTTAGTCACAGTTCACTAAATATTTACAACGAATCATTTATTCTCTAATTTCATTGACTTTACTGTCGTTAGCAAAAGTCAAGAAAACTTCCTGTATGTGTGTGAATGGCTTGTGTATGTAAACCACAGCTCCCAAAATCTTTTTTATGGAAGTAGAAAGATTTCCACATTATACAAGTAGGTCCTCCTCTTCTGTAGAAAACTATCTGCTTAACCTTCCAACTCAAATGAATTGGAACCAGAAGGCACAAGAGTAAATGAACATCATATCTCACAGGACAAAAGGGAAAACAAAAAGATACAGTTCTCCAAGTTCTCCAGCTTCTGATTTCTATCAGTAAGTTTTCCAGCCAAATCCTGGCATCCTTTCTCTTTCTCTAAACCCAGCCAAGGAAATAGAAGCTCAGGCAAGGAGAGGGTGAAGGAAAAGTGCATTATGCAGCATTACAGAGCTCATGTTATCACAAAGCAATGTCAAGATTTGAGCTACTGGTATTGCAGACACTTCACCAAATGACAACAGGTCTTCTGCTCCTGTTTGGGTGGTGATGGAATGGGAAACTTAAGGTTTCTTTTGTAGGAGTCTGATTGAGTTGCTGATCAAGCAAGGGAAGCTCAAAACGCTTTGCAGGGAAATGGGGTACTTATAAAAATAAACAGATATCTGCCAAAAATTGCAGGCTTTAACACTATCAGAAACATACAACCTCCCACACTCTGGACTGACAAAACCATTATTCTTTTATGGGCTTGTCAAAGACAGAAGACTGTAAAATGCCCTGGTTTATCTTTACAGTGGAGGCTTACACTGAAATTGCCTAACAGAGTTATGTGAACACCTACACCTGAATGGAGCCTCCTTATCAAGGAGTTATTTCTCCTAACCCTCAAACCTTCCCATGGTTTGATATCATAGATTTGTATGGTAATAGTAAGGTATTGTTTTCCTCTTGCTGACACTATTTAGAATCATAGAATCATTTAGGCTGGAAAGATTGAGTCCAGCCATTAATCCAACACTTCCAAGTCCACCACTAAACCATGCCCCCAAGTGTCACATCTACACATCTTTTAAACCCCCCATTTTAAAGGGATGGGGATTCAATCACTTCCCTGGGCAGCCTGTTGCAATGCTTGACAACTACTTCTGTTAAAAAATTTTTTGTAAGATCCAATCTAGACCTCCCTCAACACAAGTTGAGGTCATTTCTTTTTGTCCTATCACTCACATGGGAGAAGAGGTCAACTCCCACCTGGCTCCAACCTCCTTTCACAGGGAGATGTAGAGAGTAAGAAGCTCTTTAAGCCTCTTTTTCTCCAGGGTGGGCCACCCCAACTCCCTCAGCTGCTCCTCACCAGACTTGTGCTCTAGCCCCTTCCCAAGCTCTGTTCCCTTCTCTGGACATGCTCCAGCCCCTCCTTGTCTGTCCTGTCCTAAGGGGCCCAGAACTGCACCCAGGATTTGAGCGGTGACATCAGCCATGCTCAGAGGAACAATCACTGCCCTGGCCCTGCTGCCACACCACTGCTGGTACAGGCCAGGTGCCATTGGCCTTCTTGGCCACCCAAGCACACCTAGCTCATATTCAGCCACTGTCACCAGTATCCCCAGGTCCTTCTCCACTGGGCACTTTCCAGCCCCTCTTCCCCAAGTCTGCAGCACTGCAGATGGTGTTGTGACCCAAGTGCAGGACTGGACACTCAGCCTTGTTGAATCTCACATAACTGGCCTCAGAACTGTCAATCCAGCTGGTCCAGATCCCTCTGCAGACTCTTCCTGCCCTCCAGCAGATCAACAGTCCCATCCAACTCGAGCTGTATGTAAACTTGCTGGGTGTGCACTTGATTTCCTTGTCCAGATTATTGATAATATTGAAACTGTTTGACACAAAAGAAAAACCCTATACCATAAATTTGTGGCCTTCATACTTACTCTTCCTCTTTTTATGGTAACACGGATAAGACAGAAAGACCAGAAAAAATCAGGAACACTACTAGCTAACACCCTAACCTCCAGCTGGTAAAGGGAGAAGTTTCACATAAAGTACATGACCACATAAAGTGTACACCAACACACAAAGTACACATCTCACAGGTGCCATTTTTCGAGCTCTGCTTCATAAAGACTTAGATATATTTGACCACAAAGGTTAAGCAGAGGAAGAGGCCACCAGAGCTTCTCTCTGTTAAACTATTCCATTGACTGTCTCAGTGTTAAAAATATGCTTTAGTTTTAATATTAATTTACCTTGCTTCAGTTTTCAATCAGTATCTATCCAACTTGTGAGAGATTGTGACTCATCAAAAAGTTCAGTCAATGCTGCCACTGGAATCCTGACAGCAACTCAGTTAACCAATATGGGCAGGGTTAATACCAAAGTGAAATGACCAGATCTTTAAGCTGCACAAACTCCAAAAGAATTTTGGACCTCTACAGTATTAGAATTGGACACTGATTTCAAACCCTTTTTTCTGTAAGACTACAGACCTGAACTTTCCATGTTAATGGTGGCCAAGCACCTTCTGACATTCTATTTCATAAAACACAGAATGAGAGAATAAAAAGAAAGTATGTATGACTTGGAATCATTCCATCCACTGTTTTCACAATACCTCTCTTTTTCCAAAAGCCAGACAGGAGTATTTAGATTAAAACACAGACAGTTCACATTAGTCCACCCATCAAATGATCAAGATTTGGTACTGCCCCTACCATTACTTTTGATTCAAAATAAATCTCATGTAATTTGTCTGTTCATTATACTTTAAGCTATTATACTTGACAAAAACTAACAGTATTTAGTCTTTACTGTCCTTACATGTGATTTTAATTCTGAATTTCTTCATATAGCAAAACAAGCAGGGGAATTTTTCTTGGGAAAACACCATGTAGGAAACATGGTTATATGACTTCAGATGGCTTTTCACCAACTAAAAAACCACAAGAGAACTGTTGGTGAGATTGATTAATGTGCAAGCACAATTAACATACAATCACATCCCTGTATTTCTATTGCATTCCTATACTTCAGTTAATGGAATAGCCACACAGGTAAAACTGAAAACCCAAAGGAAACCTTGGCATGGATTATCATGTTGAATGTTGGGAACCATGACATTTCAGTTCAATAAAAGAACATTTTGAATCACCAATTAAAGCTCTCATATATAAGACTTTTTAAAAAAATCATTACAGATTATGCCTTAAGCAAACAATGAAGCTGATTATACTGATTTTTAGCTGGCATAGCAATAGTTCTAAAAAATTCATTCTCTACTTCCTTTTTCTTCCAAAATCAGTTGTCATATATTTCAAGTTCCCTTTCATAAATTTCATCAGCTGTTCTTAACATTGAGGGTACCTCTTTTAGTCAGTCACTTCAAAGATAGCACTCTCAGTGCTTGCAATCTAAGATGGATAAGTTTCTACAATTCAAAAAATATACTCGGTTTGAAAATACATCAACTCATGTCTTCCAGAATATGACCTCCACTGCAACTTCAATCCATGCATACATAAATCCAGCAATATTAAAATATGTATTAACTTGCTGTAGTCATACTTGAGTGTTAGATGTTTTTATAGAACTTGGAAAAACTGGAATAGTGGCATTAATCTATAGTCAAAAATGCAGAATCACAGAAATCATTATTAAACATTGCCAAAAATATACTTTACTAAAATGAATGCAGAGGAGGAGAAAAAAAGGTCTCAATTATTGAAGTTTTGCGATTACTGTTGTGGTTTCTCATGTTTATCAGGAACAAGGCAGGCATGAGTTCCAAATATCACAGAGATCTTTATAACAAGCAAAATCAAATCAGGTTAGATGAGGATACAAAGGGGACTGTTTAGCTCCTTTCCTGACTTGGTTTTCATCCAGCTGGTACACTCTAAAGGCCTTTAATCTCTTAACTACTGTCTCATTAGCATCTCTACAGAGATGCAGAGTGTTTAGAGTATCTGGGACGCTTTCATGTGCTATGAGTTGAAAAGCTCGATATGAAAAACCAACAAGCCCTAACAAAGTAAGCCTTGGCACAAAATACTGTATCATTCTGAGTTTATAACATACAAGCACCTTGTTCCCATGCCTGGCACTGCAAAACACTGTGAAAGAACCAACTTGCTGACCAAAGCCATAAAGAACAGATATTCAATACAGAGTGTAAATGCCTATAATCACTTTACCAGAGGAAACACACTGACAACCCACAGGCTTGAGCTCTGCTGGAGTGCCAGGGAGGAACGGGCACTGTTATAAAGCTTTGCAGCAAATACAATTCAGGGGAGATGTTAAAAGTTCTTGAGAAACCTCTTTTAAAGCCCTCAACGAAGAACACACTAAATAAATATGCCCTGAAGACCATTTGTGTATTCTTGGTCTTTTCTCAGTACAGGAAGATCCTCCTGCCCCTTTCAGCTTTCTGAAGACTCCTAAGATCATTCAAAATGTTTGTTTTGCTTTAAAATACAACCTTTACAAAGGAAAGTCTATGTGGTGTCACATGTGTTCATTTGCAGAATGTTCACTGTAAAATAAATGAGTTGCAACATGATTTTTAAGGCAATGGTATCTCAGGGGGTGAAACAATGGAGTCTGTGCTGCCTTCTCAGGAAATTTCTTTAAAATCTTAGGAGAAAAACTTGTAGTTTGGGAAAGGAAGTGGGAAATGCCACTGGAAAACCCTCTGTGTGCCAGCCAGAGCTACAGACTGCAATCCTGTCACCAAAATACCCCCTTGCACTGCTGGAACTCAGACACCATTCTCAGAAGGCAATCGATCAGCCAGTAGGGCTCACACTGCCTGCAAGGATTCAACTTTTCGAAATCAGCTGTCAGGCAAAGCAAAACTCATCTTCTTTTTTCCTTTTCCTTTCATATTTCAACCTTCTCCCCTTTGCACCTGAAACAATGTTCAGAAATTTAATTGTCTTCATAAGCATCTACTCCACAAATCCAAATACATGGCAAATGGGAAAAAAAAAACCAAAACAAAACAAAAAACAACCAACAAAACCCCTCCCCCCCAAAAACCACCCAACATGAAAATGCCACTACAAATACTCAAAACCTTTTTATGATCATTAAGAGGTTTACATCCTGAATAGGACAAAGAGCTGTTTTTTCCTTGCTACCTTTAAGTTCTTTCACTCTAAAGCACTTTAATAAAGAGCAAGCACAAAGGAATAGAGCAACCACATTAAAACGGCCTTTAAATATCAAACTGCTGAAATGGCAAGTGACTATCCACTACAATTTTTGCCCTATATTATCTTATATTCCAGAAAAAAAAGTCACCAAAATTTTAGAAAAAGCCGTTTGAAGATGTTACAGACACACATTCCTTTTGTAATAGTTATTACTGATTAATTGCTAATAAGAGACTCTTGAAAGACAACTACCTCAAACGTGAATAAAAAGCACAAAAAACAAAGTGGTTCCTACTCATAAGATAAAATCTGATGAAATGCATCGAAACCAAGACTTTACACTTTCTCTTATAACCTGGCCTAGAGAATTTACTTTTGGCCACCAACAGCACTGACAATATTGAGTTGCCATGTCACCAGAAGACAAGCCACAGAGGTCACCCACCCAAAATGTATGCAAGGACCACAGGGTGACAACAGGCAGCCCCAGCGCCTGCCCATTTTGCATACCCTGCCTGCTTCCCCTGCCTCATATCCCACATCCTAAGCCGCAGGCTGGCAGGCACCTGGGAGAACTTTTCACAAGGGTGACAAAGGGCTTTAAATTCACCAATGTCAGGTGGATATTCTCAAAATTTGGATAGCGTTTTTAAATAATAAAATTACCACATCCTTCCTGGCCTTTCCTACAACAATGGCAATGCAAAAAATTGAACGGCTTCTTCCTCAGCCCTCACCATCAAATTTGAAAAGGGCAACTGTCAAGGGGGGTAAAGGCACAAGTTTTGCCTACTCTGCTTCAACACAGATTTAATAAAGACAAATGTTCATTTCATGGTGTCACTTCTCAATTTCTGCATATTCTTAAAACTCCATCATGCTCTAGAGCAAGGCCAAAGGAGGCCATGAAGATGATTAAAGGGATGGAACTCCTCTCCTATTAGGACAGGCTGAGAGAGTTTGGGTTGTTCAGCATGGAGAAGGAAAGAGTCCATGGTGACCTTACAGCACCTTCCCGTACCTAAAGGGGGTACAATAGAGATGGGAAGGGACTCTCGATGAGGGATGGAGTGACAAGACAAGGGGGAATGGCTTCAAACTGAGAGAGAGCAGGTCTACATTAGACATGAAGGAGAAATTCTTCTGTGTGAGGCTGCTGAGGCCCTGGTACAGGCTGCCCAGGGAAGCTGTGGCTGCCCCATCCTTGGAAGTATCAAAGGCCAGGTTGGATGGTGCTTGGAGCAACCTGGCATAGTGGAAGGTGTCCCTGCCCATGGCAAGGGAAGTTAGAACAAGCTCATCTTTTATTCTCTTCATCCAACTCTGCTTACACAGTGAAGGGACAAGATGACTTTGAGTGTCCATGCATGATAAAAGGGTATGTAAAAGAGGAAATACCAATGAAATCTCCTTCCATCCTTACATGCATCAGTGAAAATTACTATTAGGAGCACCAGTGTGATTACAAATTATTCTTCATATCTAGCTTGAAAAATGACATTAAAAAATTGTAGCTCCTGCAAAGTTAAACATGTCTGCTACTGAAGTAGCTGATTTTTAGCTGTTCTGTAACTTCTGAGTTTACTTCCTTGCTTCTGAGAAGACAAAAAAATTTAAATTCACTGCTATAAAGATGTATAATTGTATCTTCCTTCCGTCAATAATGCACAGGGCAAGTATGCAGGAACAAAATCTGCTTTTAATCAGCTTGATTGAAGAACTTTTGTAAATAAAGTATGTTATTAGTTCTTACTTCGAGGGCTATAAGCATAAGTTGCCAAAAATAGTTTTCATGGTGGCAAATTCTGTCAGGTCTCACACATTTTACTGAAAAATATATAGTATTTTGTTAACTTTCTTGCAAAAACAAAACGTGGCAAAGTGTTACGCTTTGTTACACAGTCAAAGAATCAGTTTCCAAGCCATTCAGGAAATCAAAAGAATGTTGAATTTTATTTTACTTCAGGTCGTTTGGGTCAGAGAGCAAATAATAATTTAGTAATAACAACAATTAAATGCATTGATTTGTTTCATGTTATCAAGTAACTTTCTTACTTGGCCTCTATAGGCCTTTCATTTTTATATTTGCCTTCAGAGAAGCTATCAAGTCTCTTAAGAATGAGACTTCTCTTTGGCAGAAGTACACACTAGAGATGATATCGATCACTTCCTAACCTGCCTAATTTTTAAAAACTTTCTCTGTAAACTGAAGGTTTGGAAGAACATTATTCTGAGCTTGAAAATCAGAACTTACTAGGAATTGGAAATACCTGTAGAAATTCATTTGAAAAACTGCACTTAAAAAACCCCAACTATTCAATGCTAAAAATGTTGTAAATCTAAATAAATACGAATATTTCTTCATCCATTGTTTTTACTTTTAAATAATAAACTGTACAGGACTCTTAGTTATTTATCCATGTACTAGGTTTTGCTTCCCTTACCATGAATGACCTGGTTAGCATAAATTCAGTTCTTAGTATTCTTAAAATTCAACTGATTTCACATTTGTAGTATAGACCAAATGTTCTAAGCCAAATGAAAAAAAGAGCAAATTCAAAACTCACATATCCAAGTATGCACTTTCAATCTACTCTAAAATCAGATTTCTATAAATGAAAGTCTTGATGTAAAGCATTTCTATAAAATGGATGAGAACAAAATTGGTGGGTTTTGCAGAGCATAGCAGATCTGGAAACTAAAAATATTATTTTAGGTGGTGAAAACAAAACTTTTTGCATATGTAAGTGAATTATGGTGGGTTTTCCTGTTGCCTGTAATTTAGCTTCAGTAATGAACAGCTTTTTGGGTCTTTCTGCGTTGTGCTTCTTTTTTCCCTGGGGAAGAGGGGATTTCAGCATTTCTTAGGAGTCAACTGAGAGGTTGAAAATTATCTGAAAAAGAAATTGTCTGAAGAACAACTACTGATTAAATAATTGATTCCTTTTCGGCATAGAGGCTATGAAAATGCTGCTGTAGAAAACCAAGCCAAATATGTGTCTTTATTACAAACCCTAATCCTACATTTAATTGTTTGATTTCCACACATTTCAAAAGTTCAAAGTGTACTGCACAGAACTTTCAGTATTATTTCAACTAAATCAGCCTATGAGTGAACTACTATGAATTCTGCAGTTTCTAAATGATGCTACTATTCTTATTTTTTTATTGCCTGTCTGTCATTATAGAGAGAGGGTTTTTTTTAATTCACAGGTCTTGGCAGCTACTACCCTCATACTGAAAAGACTATGTACTGAAAATAATTTCTTTACGATTCTATAAAAGAATAAGAAATAGTAATGATTGTATCTAATATTTCAATTGTGGGGTTTTTTTATGATGTAATCACTTATTACAGGTGAGCAATCGCATAAGTACTGTAAAATGAAATCAAATTATTTTTCAATAATCATGTAAAAATAAGGAAAACAGAGTAAGTTGCTAGTAACATCAATCTTCCAAAACATTTTTCTTTTGCCAAACATACACCATCCAAGACCAACAAGATTGCAGTGGCCTTTTTCACGCTCTTATTTTCAGCACAAGAGTTTGTGATGCATAATTGCCCACAAGAAAAGAAAAACTCATCAGACCCCTCTCAATGGCTCAGTTGATCACTGGCAATAGAATTGCATACATCATGCTGCTGCCCATAAGAGGCACCAGCACTGACAAAAGGCAATTCATTCTTCCCCTGCAGTTGTATCTTATAAACTCCTTAATTGCAAACTCCTACTCATAGTTAATAAACATGACAGATTTACAAGTCAAAGCGGGAGGTTCTGTACCATCTCCAAGACTTGAGTACCCTTGGTGGAAAAGTTCACATACAAAATGCAGTAAAAAGGTTGAGTGAAAGTCAGATTCAATTTCCTTTTCTGGTGAAGACACTATTTTAAAGAACACAGAGAGCCATTAAGATTCTAAAAACAATCAATAATCAATGTACTTTTTTGTAAACAGAGGAAATGAAAATAAATCATAATGGTGAGCGATGAAGTTTGAGAGTGATATCACAGGTGTGATTTACTACAGAGGTGACATTTTGGTGTTCCTCAAAAACACCCTGTTTGTCCCCAGTTTCAAGAATTATCTTTTCTCAAATACAATTTCCAATGCTATAGTTTTAGATACATCCACTCTGTTCATTTTTCTCTCACAGTGTATTTAAATTTAAAGTATATTTCAGTGTTTTCTTTAAAGTGGCAAGTCAACTTTCATTAAGAACCATGTCATCACCCAAAGCAAACCCATACTTAGAGAAATGTGTTGACTGTACTCCTGGTAGTGCATTGGTTGCCTGAAAATGACTCTGCGTATCCCTGGCAATGAGCGACCATCCCAAGTTTCAAAGTGGCAATGCTTTTGTATTAAACTTTACTTAAGCAGCAAAATCCTTACAAAACTAAAAGTGCTATCTGCACACAGCTTTGAGCTAATCTCCCTCTTTTTCCTCTGTTAATGTGTTTTAAAGAGACAGTTACTAAGGCTGCTGATTTTCGTGCAGCAAAGCAAGTTTTTCCCTGGACTATTTCAGAAGCCATTGCAAGACTTCCAATGAACCAAATTTTGGAGGGCATTTTCCTAAAATCTCACAGATACTAGAAATATTAATTAAATAATTTCCAATAGAGGTACAATCAAAAAAAAACCTCCATAAAAATACAAAATATTGCTTGAGAGTACTCATCCTGATCAAATGCCCACATGCATCGAAACACACAATCTCCCAGCTTGTCCACAACCATCCTCGTTAATTATGACTGCTACAAAGGGAGACAACAAATGATGCTGTTGAAGCTCTCACGCATCAGCCATCTCAGATCCATTGCTGTATCTGAAGGAAATCACTGCTGTGAAAGCAGAACTCCTCCTGAGAAGGGAAAGCAGCAAAATTGGAACAGTGTCAGGGGAGGAAGCAAAGCCACAGTCTTAGGGGAGTGTCATAAATAAAGTGCTAGTGAGCTGTTCCAGGCACACAACCACAGCCAGAGCAGCACAGGAGCCTAAGCTCTGAGAGCTACCCTAAAGAGCCTGTGAGATTTAGAAGTTCAGAGACATAGATTTGGAGCAATTTTTCATAATTGTTTATGATAACTCTTGATTTGTTAGAAGTTCATCTCATAGATGCAGATCCGTAAAAATTGCTGCAGCAAAAAGAATTAAAAATATTACAGCATCAAAATTTTTAGAGGGAGAAGGGAAGAAGTCTCTTGTTCACATGCCTGATCCCAGACTAATAAACTCAGAACAGTTCTTCAAGAAGATCTTTATCTTCAGCCCATAATCTGCATCACTCATCATGTATCATCAACCAGAGAAGGCCTGAAGAACTTAAACACTCAAAAGCTTTTCATTCGTAATTAGCTATGTTTCTGTAATAAATCATTTCTCCGTACACATCCTGCTTCACCTAAATCAATCTCTCTAAGTATTCAATGATCACTCAAGTCACCTAATTTATTTCAATCAAAGTTTTGTAAATGAGCCATGTGACTAATTAGTAAGGCTATTAGGCTATTATAAAAAAACCCTCAAATTCAGTATAAAATAACAAATGATTCTTAAGACTCCCTTTACACTCCTGCTATGTAACCATTCTTATTCTTCACCCTCAGTAACATTCTGGTTAAAACCATCACTGCTACAAGGCAGATGAAAGGGATTCCCAACTTGTCAGCTCCAGTGCCCAGCAGTATCCCTTGCCATAGAGATCTTCTCAGAGATGCAGAGCAAGACCCCATACTCGCACCATTCCAAGTGCTACCCTGTCTCCTTAGCACAATTAAAATATGGTTAAAACATGTCCATGACCTTAGTTGCCATTAATTAGTAGGACAGTGTAGCTGAATAATCTCCCCACCATGACAGAGTGGAAAACCTTAGTTACAACAACCCTGCATGAAAGGGAATTTCAATGTTCAGTAATAAAAGTGAATAATTTAATCACGCTTTGATGTTTTCTGTAAGTTATAAAGCATGAGTGTCACATGCCATCTAATTTTTAAGTAGTGCTTTTCATATACATATAAAGTTACCTTAGAGACAGGTAAACTGTGACAAACCAACCTGAAAAATTTACTCAAAATTACAATCACCAGCAATGCTGAAAATACCATCTTGCCCTTTGTCACTGCCTAATTATCTCAGCATATCAATTACCACTTGTGTAAAGCTGCAGCCTGATCACCATGGGAAGTTGGGTGCAAGGTCAGGAGCCTGCACAAGGCACTTGGGGACATCAGTGACAAAGTTGGCAGTGCTGGGTTAGCGGCTGGACCTTGAGGATTTAAAGATCTTTTCCAAGCTAAACGATTCTGTGATTTTTGCTCCTGCACTCCAGTACCAAACCACAAGCTGTGCTCAGGGATTTGGAGGCAGGAGAGCTGGGCAGGGAGGTTGGTTCACTTGACTTCTAGAACTGAGGAAGACAGGACCCTATCTCACCAAATCTAATCACAAATCAAACTACAATTTGGTTTCAAATGTTAAAACAAGGCTCTGATAGAACTATAGAAACATTTCTGTGCATTAAAGGTTTCTCTCATTTTTGCTGTTATCATACCAGGTACGCATTTACGCCAAGAAGAATTGCTTGCTATGAAAAATGATCCTGAAACTCCCATTTATGACCAGGTATCTGGGTAAAAATTACAAGTAACTAAAAAGGGGAATGGAAAGAGATGTCTGTAGTTGCCATTTCTATTAAAAAAAAAAAGGTAAAGTTTTTTTTTTCTTTTTTTTCCTTTTTTTTTTATTTTCTCCAAACCCTCAGGCATCAGACCACACAAAGACATTTTAACTGGTCAAAGCACAGAAATTTAAAGAGGAAGTCCTCTGGACCAAAGAAAACAGCACTCCTTCCAGAAGAAACGATGGTGGGTCTAACTGAGGTCCTTGAAGCTGAGACCCTTTCTAAGATGCATGATTAAAATGATTCCTAAATACCTTTCTGAATTTAGAGATAAGTTTATTGACTTCATAGAATGCTTTGTATTTAATGAGCGGGGACCAACATAAGGCCCTTAAAAATTGTGGTTAACTCCCCTAAAGATTAGCATTCATCAGATTGTGCCAAGAATAAACACATTTTTGAAGCTACCCATTTGAAAACCATGTGAATATAACATAATATGGGATAATCAATTTTCAGTCACTGCAACAAATCTTAAAGAGAGAAGCAGGGATCAGCTTTGTGCCTCAGCTGAAGGCAGACTCAGACCAAATCAGATGAGCTGAGTTATAGGATCAGAACACCTCCCTGGCAAACACAGGGAGTCAAATTTTAACACCTAATCCAAGCAAAGGGTCACTGTCAGGATCACACATCTGGCAAACTGCTGCAGTTCTGCCTTATCTGTAATTATGGGATAAAATCCATTTGTCATAAGCATTACCTTGAATAATAACTGATATTCACACATATATCTAAAATATACACATCTTATTAAGATACCAATTTTCTCTGACAGAAATCTAAATATGAGCTATGAAACTAATTGGCAATTATAATTAGGAGTAGAGCATATATTATGTAAACAGTACTAGAGTTTCTGCTGAGTTAGTGTAAATCTTTCTTTTGAGGCAGTGACATGATAAAACAATCAGATTTTCACAGAGTATAAGATGAACCTTGTTCTTAAACCTTGTCAAACAGAACGTAACACAACAGAAATGCCATATCAACAGAAAAGTTTGTTTTGTTATATTTATTTAATTTTTAATTTTTCTTCTAAAATAGGGCATATACCAATTTACTGAAAAATACAGTTAGAGCTATTTTTTTAAGTATCAATTAACAGCTATTCCTTTCACAGAGGAGGAGCATTGCCATTTTTAAAAGATGTTTCTAACTCAAGATCCCACTTGAGTTGTCGGTCCACAGAATTCAAGAATGTATGGATTTTGGCATTCAAGTCTGAGCACAAATTAACATAATTCAAAGAGCAGCCAAAACACAGCTG
The DNA here is from genome assembly GCA_013398615.1 of Brachypodius melanocephalos. Classification (NCBI taxonomy): domain Eukaryota; kingdom Metazoa; phylum Chordata; class Aves; order Passeriformes; family Pycnonotidae; genus Brachypodius; species Brachypodius melanocephalos. The sequence continues at coordinate 17,784,156 of VZSR01003806.1, read as the reverse complement.
TTCTGAAAATAATCTCCCCAAAATCTGTATTTTTATATTTGACCATCTGAAAGGTCATGAAAATTGCATTAACACAACTTCCTGAAAAGGCAGCAAAAACATTTTGTCAAAACCAGCTCTAAGGCCGGTATACGAAATATTCACTTGACACCAAACATGGTTTTCACTTTTGAACATAGAATTGTTTCCTTCAAGAACATATTCAGGTAAACTTTTCAGAAAAATAACTTTATCAAAGTGCTGTAACTCAGACAAGGGAGTACTGTATCTTCCTCTATTTCTTATAGAGAAAAAGTAAAAAAAAATAACTGATCCTTTCATCTTGCATGGACAGCAAATATTCATTGAACACACAGTGTATTTTCTGGAGATGAAGTGCCATTCATACTCTGAATTTGAAACTAATATTACATTGATCTGCACATTTTTTAAAAAGGGCATATAAGGGTTTTTTTATTACAGTATTTTGTATTTTATTACAGTAATGTTATTCACAACCTCAGAGAGCAACTGTTGTATGCTTTATGTACACTCTTGGCTGAGTGTAATCATGCACATGACCATTTCAACACGATCACTGCTTGCTGTTTGTATATTTAAATATAATTATGCTGTAAAAACTACAAATTTGCCGATGGATCCCAAAATACAACAAATAGATCATATGTTCAGATAAATTATTTATGTAGAATTTGCACTGAAATACAAATATCCCACCCCTGAGAGTGCCCAAGGCCAGGCTGGATGGGGCCTTGGAGCAACCTGGTCCAGTGGAAGGTGACCCTGCACAAGGCAGGGGATCGGACAAAATCATCTCTAAGGTCCCTTTCAATCCAATCCATCACATGATGTTCACCTGAAATCAAAGCAGGAAGGTTGGATGAAAAAGCCAACAACTTGACATGACTCAGGACTACAAAGAAAAAAGTCAATAACCAACAAGGCTGCAAGATGAGGGCAAAATGTGCTCCCAGCAGCCAGCACAGAACAATGACAGAACAGAACCCAATGTCATCGCTGAGACTGGAAGAATAACTGTATTTCTTCTGTTCATTGGAAAATGATTTTGCAGCATTTGAAATGGTTATATAGTTCTAATTTGAGTTCTAGGAAGAATTGAACTTAAAAAACCTGTTGTAAGTCAGAATTCCTTTGATTTTAAATTTATATTATGTAATTACACTTTACATCAATGAAAGGCTAGATCAAAAGCTCTAGGATCAACAACTGGCTGCAGCTAAAATCAAAAGTAGCAATTAATTAAATTAGAAAACCATAGTACACATTATGATTTAAGTTACCAAATTCATCAGCCTCCACAAAGGAGCTGCCAAATTACAAGGACACACTTGTACAGAAGGTTAAACCATGTGATCATTTTGGACACTTTCCAGGTTTATAATCTAAACTAATTATGTGATTTAATTAATTACTTAGGTTGAGTAAAAGCAAAACTTCTGCTATTTCTGAAATGCTGCAATACAAAAATATTAAAAGGCGGAGGGTTTTTTGTTAACTAAGAAAAACAAGAATGACTGGTTGTTCTCTGAGCACTATATCCAAAGAAAATGGAATTACCTGCAGAAGGACCACATTCACCATTCAAATGGCAAAGAAATTACAGGTATCTATTTTAATCAAATAACTAAAAGTATTAAACACTGCTACAGTTGGCTAAATAATTCACTAAACAGGGAACACACAGAACTGGCATGCCAATATTAGGAAGAATTACATTTTTCTGTCTTCTACAAACTTTTATTACCCCTACAGATAAGGCTATAGTTAGTTATCTATCTTGTGTAACATTTATAAGGAATAGTTAACTGCATGTACCAATATGATACAAGAATTGGTTAAAACCACTCAAATATCCGTAGAGGTAGGATGAAAATACAGGAATGAGGTTATCCCTGCAAGTAACTCTATTTATTCCAGAGTCTGATTATCCCAGACAATGCAGTCAAAGGTGTGAAGTCAACACAATTTGGACTTCACCACCTCCTCTGCAGCTTTCCTGTGCACAGACACAGTTACCAGTCTGTCTTCAGAAGGACTCCTACCATTCTAAAAATACTGTCCCACAGCTGTTTAAAATTTATTTTTTTAGACCATAGCACCACTGTTTGGTTGTTTCCAATTTCTGAAACCACAAATAGTAAAAGTGTACTCAGTCTACTGCAAACATAAATAGCAAATGCACGCTTCAGCACTTTTAAAAGGATATGGAAATTGGCAACAAAAATGCAGTTCATGTTGAAAATTTACGAGGGCCCTGCCATATTTCTTCAGAAATACAATCAGGTAAAAATTAGGAAGATCTCTACCAGCTGGGTGGCATTTTTGTGTTTTCTTTACTTATATTTTTTTTTAACTGAAAGACTTTCATTATGCAACTTCTGGCACTTGATAAAATAGAGCATGGTACCTTTGCTCAAACCACAGCTTCTTTGGTTATGTTTAGCATTACACAAACATCTTTCACCTTAGATATCCTCTTGCATTAGTGTGTTTCATTTCAAATACTCTAAGGCACATTACCTTTGGACAAAATTATTTTAATGGCCATCAGCAAATGAGATGTACAAATTATTCTTTCCCTCCCCCTATTTTCACAGGTCATTTTAAAATAATCCAACCCTTCACAATTCTACTTTCACATATTTGAAGCTTTATGCACATATTTCTATTAAAAGCTAAAGAAGTCCAATAATATCATATTTTTACATGGATTTCTTTCAAGAAACACAGCACATAATGACAAAGTATCATCTAGTTTAAGGTAACAGTAGACATGTTAGCAAATGTGATTACACTTTTTTTCAATGAACATCAAAAGTCTGGAAACCTGAAGGAAATGTCAATATTTTTTCGCCTGAAGTACACTTCTTGAAAAAATTCTGGATCCCAAGGAATTTGATGGGAGTTTAAAGTCACTGGAGCTGAGATTTCAGCCCTGGCCTGTGTAAATTCAAGTGAGCTCACTAAGAAAAATATCTATTTCAAGTGGTATTTGTGAACTATTTTATCCTGACATAAATTCAACTGAAAGTAGAAACAGGTAATAATTCCTTTTGATCAAATATGGTCCACAGCAATAGACTGTTTTATCAGTGGTTTAACACTAGAAACCCGAACCTTTCCAACATAATAGACTTAAAAATTAATAATAATAATAAAAAAATCAGTAATCCATGAGTTCACATCAATTTTTCTTAAGTGTATATGTTTTATAAAGTATAAAGGATGGAGAGAAAATATATTTTATCTTTTCTTTCTCTTGCAGCTAAAAACAAGCTAAAATTATATACAATTTATTTTGGATATATACAACTCAGTTTGGGATTAATTTCTTTTGGTACAGAGGTAACTTACTGCAATCTTTATTAACCACACAGTTTGGAGGCAGCATGGGCATATATTTACTTTTATATATTTATATGTAAAACTTCTACCAATTATATTTACTTATTATATATTTCTTTTTAAAACAGTTCCACATAGTTCTGTACTTTTGCCTGCCTTGACACTTTGTGTATTTCCTATTAACCCTGAGTGAATCACAGACATATGCATACTTTGTCATGTACATTATATAAAAACAAGCTGGAGATAAGATCAACTCAGCCAGTCTATTGAAATAAAAATTTGTCCAACAGGCCATGACACACTGGATGAAAACTACATATTAATTACTCTCTTTGATGTTTTTGCTGTTGACTTGGTAATACCTCTCTTTCCAATTTACTAGATCTGAAATATTAAATGTTTCTGACAGTAGGATACTGTGATTAAAGCAGACCCAGAATAATTTTTTTCAGCCCCCAAAAACCTGGAAATGGGTAAAACTGCTCTTGTACTGAATTCCCCACTGCTGTGTGACAGAGGTAAGAATTCCCAGGCTTGGAGCTGAAGGCTCAGGAAGGAACAACAGCAAAACTGAGATCATGAGCCTGCGAAGGCTCCTGGCTACAGCCATGGGGACAGGTCCCAACCCTTACTTTGAGAAGGCACCACAGCAATTTTGTACTCTTGGTTTCTATCAATTTAAAATTAAATTACCAATTGGCACTTATCTCTTATTTGGCCTGACTTCAAGATCTTTTATATCAAGAGGGCCTTACATGGTTTATTTTATTTTTAGTGTTGATCTATGGAGGCTAGTTTGTGTTTTTTTTAAACTAGCTAATATTTTCAACTGAAAATTATGTCCTGCATAAATAAAAATAAATTACAGAACCTTTTCTTAATAATTAAGAATAAGCTGGTGTACACATCACACTGTGTTTCTATAGAACAACCTGTAGTACTAGCAATTTCTTTGCTTGTGGGGAGCAGCAGGGTCACTTGGTAATTGCTTTGCTTCAGAAGCATTTTGTTACACAGGTATTTTTCATGAGATAATGTGCTTTGTGATGGAAGTTTCCCAACTGCTCACTAGAAGAAAAATATTAGTTTAAAATTTAAACTGTTTGCAAAGTGTAATTTTAACTAGGAAAACTCCTGCTGTAAATATAGTACTGGAATACTGTGATGTGGTTAACTGCACCTGCCACCCAAAAGCGTTTTGCAATATTATGCACAGGCTTTAAAGGAAAAAAAATTATTTGAGAGATGCAAATAATGGCAAGAGTACTAATAAATGTTTGATTGCATTTATTTAAAGCAATAATTTAAATTTCTTTTAAAATAAGTCCCCCATCCAGCTTACTAATATCTACCTCTTCTGAATTTAAGTGCCTTTTGCACTTACATTAAGAATAATATTTAAATACGTGGTTTTCTTGAAGGTCATCTTCAGGACTAAGGCACACAAAAAATAAGTTTAACAGACCATCAATGGTTTGCTCATCCATCAATATGAGTTTAAAGGATGAACTGCATTTGCAAACTACAACCTTGTACGTTATATATAAAAATAAAAAAGAGATAGTAGAAGATACAGTCTAAGCTCACTGAACCCAGAGAAAGAGATGTTTGATCCCCCTAACCATAATGTACTCAACGAGAAAATCTTTTCGTCTACAGTCTGTTATTTACGTAAATTATACACTCACTCTGCACAGTGCAAAAATTTATACAACTCACACAAAACAATATGAGGATGTATGTAAAGCATCAAATCTTTATCTTAACTACAAAAATGTTATTTAGAAGAAATAAAATAGCAGAAGGGTAAAGAAGTGAGATGCCACTGGAAATATTAGAGAGTAAGGAAAATGGTTCAAGTCTGCCTTATATCTTAGTGGGAAGTTGGGGAGATAATATGGTGTTGAACCACTGCAGGCATTAGCTTTTCCAATCCATTTTTAGGGGGGTTTCTTAATGAAAAACATAATTCTTTTTTTTTACTTTCATCTTGATTTTTTTATTGTTATTTTTTAAGAAGGAAAATATTTAATTCCTTCAAATTACATCCTTCAAATCACCCTGAACAATTAAAAAAAAAAAGTCAAGAGAAATCTTAATTTGTATAGGAATAGTCAGACATTTGGCTTTTAGAAATATGGCTGCTTAAAACCAGGAATTGGTCCTTTCTCCGGATGCAGTATCTGTCAGCAATATTTACAGCTTAAGAAAGTAAGCTGTACAGTTTTCCTTGAACACTTTTCAAAATTTCCTGAGCAGATTCTTGAGATGCAGCAGGACAGTTCTGTAGCTAAATCCAAAAAAGCTGAATAAATGAAATTCATACATTGCAATGAAGAGCTCTTTGGTGCTGAACATCGCCCTAACTTCTATATAATAAATTATTTCCTTAATTTGATGCACTGGAACGTGCATTCCTGGTATTCGTGATGTATGACAGGAAACAGCACTGCCACTAACAACAGGCGGCAGGCATGGATTTCCTAATTTTAACAAGATGCTATCCTAAAAACAAAAAAGCTCTTCTTCACTAGCAAACTCAGATGCAGAACAATTTGGGCTCTAGTCCTTCGAAGCCACCACAGGTCTGTAACAGCAAATAAGGAGAAGCCCCAAGGGTACAGGCAAAGCTCCAAGGGTTGAAGCTGAGCTTGTCCTTAGGGACAAATCCCTGCTAACTAATCAGATTTTGCTTAATTTGAGCCATGTGAGCTCACCCACCCTCTCAAAAAGGAACTACTTTTCCACAAAGCATTTGGTCCATGCCAGGGCTCAGGGTACAAACCTTGAGGAACAGGGTCTCTCTTCCCATTCGCATAAAGCCACCATGTCCATGACTGGGCTCTTTGAGTGCTACCACAACACAAACAAATAAAACTACACACAAAAACTGCATTAAACAACATTTAGAGTCACAAAAGCCTGCATTCATAACTTTGGAAATGTCAGTCTGAAGATGGACTACTTGTCTTAAGACACACATTTTTCTTGTTCAATGCTCTCTGTATCAGCTAGTTAACATGGCCCTGATGCCATGTCATTGTCTTCTCATCTCAGTTTGAACCCCTTCATCCAGCAAAGTGTGGTCCTTGCTCCACCAATCCATGCCTCACCCCTTCCACGAACTCTCCAGCTTTCACAAATAATCACTTACACCAGAAAAAATTTAAGAATCCAGGGTTAAGCCAACATTCTGGGTTATTCCTTCATGTCATGGAGGGAAGTACATTCTGCTACAATTTATTTTGGTCCAGCAACTTAATATACGGTCTCTTCTTTAGCACAGTCCCATTCCTCATACAGCAGATGCTTTCCCTCACTTTCTTTTAATACTGTCTCTGTTTTAATCAAGGTAACCATTTTAATTTCCCTCCCTAGTCCTGGAGCACCAAGAGGTGTCATGGATTCTCTGAGCTGCCAAAGAAAGACCCTGCAAGACCCCAAGAGCCTGAAGCTCAAGAATCTCCACAGGGCTCAAACACTGAGCATTCCAGTGCCCAACTGAAACCCTTCCACTGGGTGGGTGCAATCAGCTGTTACTCAGGACATCTCTTCATACGGGAAATACCAACTCAAATGGCTGCAGAGTGGTAGAGCTACTGAACCAGAGGAACCACAGCAGGTCAAGGGACCCAAATTCAGGCAACAGTGCTGATCCAAGTCTCCCCGACACCATGGCTGGGTTATTTAGATTAACACATGGATGTGTTCCTGCTGGTTTAGATCATTTAAGAAACACAATAAATTTCCTAAGTGAGGTTGAATCATGTACTTTTTAGGTCAGGAAGAACATGCTAGAATACCCAATGTGAATGACAAGAAATATTTCACAGGATGAAGCAAAATTAATGCTTGGCTGATTTTCTTGGTATTTTAATCATAGGCATCTTTCTGCCACACAGGAAGGAGTGCCATGGAGACATGGAACGAATGCAATAGCAGAAACACTGAAATACGCATTTTGTTAAAATGTTGGTATGGTCAGCGAACTGGTGGGTTTGTTGCTTCCTTGATGGTGGTAAAAATTGCAGGGCATATTTATTGCCTAATGCAATGTGAAAGAATAGATCAGTTCTAATGAAGCAGAAATTAGTATTTAAAAATAAAAAGAGAGACAAGAGTGATAAAGATATGCAATCACTTAACTATACTATTTCTGTCTGGTTTTACAAAACACTTAGAGAAATGCCTAGATAAGGTATGACAATATTTAATATTATTTAAAAGTCACAGCTTTAATGTAGTACAAGTTAAGTAAACTCTGACTAAATACTAGGAATTATGTCATCTATATTAAAATCTTTACTCAACTAATTCCTCATGCATTTACTCATTTCTTATTTCTTCTCACTTATGCTAGAGTTGCTCTTTCAGTAATGAAACAACATATCCCCTATTTCTCTTTTCCTATTTGTCTTTACAAATTCCATTAAAAAAATACTTTCTCCTATTAGACACATAAAGCTTATGTAAGTCAGAACTTCTGCAAAACTGAGCTTTTGAACTCATACTTTCAAAGATCTGTTAAGAAATATGTTGCTCTAGAACCAAAGTCTTATTTATATGAGTTTGTGGCTTAACTGACAAGTAGTTTTCTGTGACAAGTAAAAGCAGACAGTTTGTATCTCAAACACCATAATCCAGTTTTCAAATCATGTAGACGTCTGAAAGGGAATCAGTCAGTAAAGTAAATTATATTATAGCCCACTGAAAATCCAGATACAATCCATGAGATTCATTACTTCTGCCCAAGACAAAAGAAAAAAATAATGGGAGAGATGTGGGAAGGTCAAAAATATTTGCAGCTCACAAGATTGCTTAATCAAAGTAAACAGACTTCTATTTTTAAAAATACAAACAGCAGTTAGTTCTTGGTTTAAATGCAAAGGTGGGATATAAGCAGTAACTTGCTGCATTTTTATGTGAGGCCATGGGCTGTTTCTGTTTTACAAGCTGCCAGCAGTTTGACCTCTCTAATTTGCTGGGAGACAAGGAAACAGCACCTCGAAAATTACATTTTTTCACTAGGATGAATATTTTCTCTGCGTTTCTTTTACATGAGTTTGTGTAGGATTTATTCACAACAGATTTTCCAGTTCTTAGATAGTGGTCTCTCACTCATGACAGCCTTCCTTGATGTAGTAGCCAAGATGTACCGATAATTGCAGTCAAAACTGCAATTTAGCCTTTTTAATGCAAAAGGAACATCTGAGAAGGAACATTTTTGCATGAATTAGAATCTGAAGCTAATAGTACTTTCTTTTCCTTCAGGATTCTCTTCAGCTAACAACCCATATTGGACATTTACAAACTGGATTTCATCTTTCCTTTAAGTGGTTTCATACGAATGAAGACAAATTCAGTTGTTTTATTTTTATTAATAGGAATTATGAACACAGTATAATTCCATTAGTTTATTCATAATGTTAACTTTAAAAATAAAACTAAGCTAAACTTTGTGCATACAGAATATTACTTATCTTCTGTAAGATGCAGTCAGTCCTTCTCTCAGTTCCAAACGAGAAACCAAAAAAATGCCATTTTTAGTTATAATAGTTGATGGAATTTCCACATTCAGGTCAAACGAGAAACTGGAAATGAGGCACTAAATATATAGCAGTAATTTTGTGTCTTAACTATACTCTGACGCCAGTCTATCAGTAACGTACTGGAAGTTACTAATGGTGTTGCATTTTACAAAACTACTCATTGTTTAGAAGTTTTACAAATAGGTAATTTTCCACTGAGCTCTACCTTTTCCCCTGCAAAAGTCCCCACAGCCATCATTTCAGTGTGGTAGTTTTCATATATGTGCAGCAATGGGAAAAAGTTTCTTTGTTTTGACTGAAACTGGGAAGTGAGGACCCAGGTATGTCTTTGGAGCTCGTAACTCCTTCAAAAACGCTGTGAGCATCTCCACACGTTCAGCAGTTAAACTGAAATTTATTTCTGTAACACAAAAAAATGTTCCGTTTTTGTGAAAGCAGGAGAAACCTCTTCATAAACCTGGTAGCTACAACTGTAAAAATATTTGAAGTTGATGCAGAAGAGAACATGTTTTTATTCCACAGGCTTGTATTATGGAAAGCTTAAATACAGATTATCTCATTCAGTAACTCCCCACTTTACAGTAGTAGCATTTCATTCTAATTGCTTGGGTAGCACACTCAGGAAAAAGAGTATTTTTCCTTTTCACTGAATAATGTTTCATGTTCGGTTAAATGCAGGAAGTTACACCACCGTTGGAATGTGATTGTCTGCAACGGCAGAGTTACTTCGTATTCATAGGTTTGTGTTTAGCTAAATATTAAAATGTTGGCCACTTAGCAATATTTCTCAAAATATCTCTAATTCCTAACTAGCTAAACTAAAAAGACATCTATCCACCTCAATCAGAATTGTTTTCAACCATGCATAATCATTTTTCACAGAAATTTTTAGCCTCCTGTATGGAGCAGATTATAGCAAATGTAATTCACACATGCTGTTTCTTATTCAGAGGAAAACACAGACTAAGGATGTGGAGAATTTCTAGCCAAATCTTCATTCAGATCCAAGATCCACGGACGCCACTGTAATTGAGAGACATTCACAACCAGATAGCTGTAGGCTTCATTTTTGTTTAAAATAATACCTCTTCTACACGAGCTCCAACTAAAACATTAATGTTATTTAACTTCTAGCAAGCTGCCTTGAGCTGAACTTACAACAGATTACAGGTTCTTGGTTTAACTCTGTTCAGAAAAGGACACTGCTTAAAACTATATACTTACTTTCACATCTAGATCATGTAAATGTGCTGCTGCTTTTCAGACTACTTTAAAATTACATATAACTAATAACATTCTTCTTTCGGAATTCGACTTGCCTGGCAGTTCACAATGGAAAATGAACTATTCCTCCCATACCTCAAAGTGCACACTTTACTCTGAAAGTTGTTTGAGCTCACCGTGCCCAGACTAAATGTGCCTGCTTACAGCACCCAGCCTCTCAGAAACCCTAGAGGAGGAATCAACTGCCCAAAAAGCAGCTTTATTGCCTTCAGATTTCAAAAAAGTCCTGATTTAGTTCTGCTGTTCTGACATTCTGCTTTGTATCAATAATAATTATTTCAAAAGCCACGTTTAAAATTTTATAATAACAAGGAAAATAGTGTTTGAATTATATCACATTAAAACACGTAAAGTATAATAAATGACCCCAGGAAATATAAAAAGATGCAGACTGCACAGTGATTTTTACTAGGGCTCTTCATCTATATTAGATGCTTATTTTAGTTTTTAAAATAATATCAATTTCTTATTATTTACACCTCTAGCCTACAAAAAAAAAGCCAAAAACCCAAAAAACAAAAACAACCCAAAACCTGATTAAAGCACAAGAACAAAATTATTTCCAAGGTGATCTTATTTTAGAATTAACTCGAAAATAACAGAGCTGCTTCCTCAGCTATTCCATACACACTCCTTTGCTACTTCTCAGCTGCACCAAAGGACACTCCCCCAAACAGCTGCAGCTGCCTGAAATCACTTCAGTCGTATGATTTCTGATTTGAAAAATTTACACAACTATTTAATAAGTTCAATAATGTTACAACTTTAACAAACTTTTCTTACTACGTTGAGATGGGAAAATGCCCCTAAAGAGAATTACATTTTAAAATTATTTTATCTGTTCATCCTGTTTCTGATATTGCACCCACAGAATCTTCATAAAATTTTATTTGCTAAATTTGTTTCTAATTTCAATTAGCCACGCCACTTTCTGTATAACTTATAAGCAACAAAACACACATTAATAAGCTGCTGTTCAGATTCCAGAACAAGGGAGTATGTATTAGGCAGTGACTTCTGTTGGAGTAACAGAAGGATCCTGCCTCTCAGAATTCACAACAAAATCAGCCTAATACCCAAACAGTGCTTTCAGATATCCAGCTTTGTATACTTCCAATAAAATAGTACTTAGAGTAACTATGCTCCTATCAGAAGCAGAATCAACAGCTTTTGATACACAGTACCCATGCAATAGCATTTAATACTCAGAATTTGGTAAGAATCACCTAAGGTGGCATCAGTTTCTTTGAGGAGAAAGGGTGAGAACGAGTGAATAATGGAAGGATCAGTGAGGTCACATCTCTTCTTCATGACAACATTTGTAGAAAATGAATAATAGGCTGCTTAAGTACTAATTTGCCACAAAAATATTTTCCTGCTGTAATAAAAATAATATAAAATTTCTTTTCTGAATTTTAGCATAATATCTAAAGTAGCAGTAGCTCATACTACCCTATAATCTTGGCAAATGTTCCAGCACATGTTTGAATTTGATTTATTAAAAATTATTTCATGGGTACTTTGCTGAGATAAATTAAACTAAGTTGAATCACTAAAAATTCCACATTGCTTAAACATTGAAATTCCAAGGAGTTCCTCCAAGAAGGAGCCTTTTTTTCCCAATAATTTTAAGCTTTCAATAATTCCCTACAATTTATTAAATTATGACACAAACTAACATACAAATTCACAGTTAAGTAACAGAAAGAAAAGCTACATCTTAATACTGATTGACTATCTTGTAATAGTCACTAAACATTTTTCTCCTCCATGAGCTACAAAATTAAAGTTGTAAGTATTATGTTTTTAATTTGTATCTATATGGACTCTATTCATAATCCATCTTTAAACTGTTTTTATAATGAAACAAAAAAACTTCTTTTCATTATGAAGCCTCCTTTAAATGCTTTTTATCTACAAATACACAAAACCCAGAAGTAGCATTTTTGAACTAAGCATTATTATTTAAATAAACAGCAAAGGAAAAAATAGTACTTGAAAGCAAAGATTAAAGCAGTACTTGAAAAACCAGTTTCTTCTTTTGCACCTCTTAAGAGAGTTAAGCTGTAAAAATACCTACAGATATAATAAAATACCTAAAAATGTATTTAAAGTTATTTTCCACTGCGATCAGCAACTTTAAAAGTGAAAATAAATGACATTATCACGTGACAGGCCAGCATGAGACATGTAGCTTTAATATTGATTTGAAATGGTCATTTTCAAGGAACAGTTGAAATAACAGGGGCGAAATGCTCAATGTTGAAAGTAAGTACTGCTAGAAATGGCAAAAAAAGTGTCAATGGAAATTCAGCCACCACACAGTCTCTTCATTTTCCAACATCAATATACTGAAGAGAAGATCTTAACTTCAATACTCACATTCAAAAATTATGTTAACAGCCCAGAAACCTATGCATTTTAAATTTCTGTATTTGTTAAATTTGTTTTACTTTCTCGGCAGTACACTGCCCAGGCAGGAAAACAGAATTGGTAGCCTCTCAGTACTTTAATTTATGATGCCACAATTCAAATCACAGCAAGTAAAATTTCACATAGTCAGCTCTGAAGTAAAATCTGCAGACAGTAAATGAAACATGTATTTAAATAGAAAAGGAAAAAAGAGATACCATGCACAAGGTAAACTTTTAAAATTAAATGACAAATACATGCTGTTATAAATCAGACTAAAAGCATTAATTACAGTATGTTTGACTATGAAACACACTACCCAATGATTTTTAAATTGTAGCATCTCAAAAGAAATTTGAGTTAACAACAACAGAGCAGCTTTTAGAAGGAGCCAGTATTCTGGAGAATTAAACCACCAAAAAAACCCCCTTTATTCTTCATAGTGGTCTCTTGTCTTTCAGTGTCACACCAGCTCATTAAATTTATTCCATCTTTCCCTCTAATAATTTTCGTTCCTCTGATGATTCCACACCAGTAAGATAATACTATTCCCAACCCATGCCGCCATAGATGTGTGGGACATTCCGGCAGGGGGGTGCAAACTGGTTCCAAACCACCTCCTACCAAATCTAAGAATATTCACTCTCAAACCACGGTTGGACAAAAAATAGCTCTGTGAATAGGTACCACAACTCCAGAATTCCATAATTTCTCCACAAACACACACGCCATGAAGGGTCAGGATCTGTTTGGTACTGAGGACTTCTGTCCCTGATGGCACCTTGGTCCAGGCTCAACAGGATCAAGGAAGAGAGCAATTCCTAACAGCCTCTGGAGCCTGATCCCCTTTCTGTGGATGAATGGCAATCCCTGGGATGCAAGACCCACCCAAGGTGGCTGCAGTCCAGGCTGCAACTCCTTGCAGAACTCCATGAGAGCACTCTTGAAACAAATGGGCATTATTAACAAAATAGTCTGCTCTACATTGAACTTTTATCTGGAATAGAGGGCCAGAACTCAAGTGTCTCTTCCTAAACCTGTTTGTGGGTAGGAGACAGATGGGAGACAGATGCCCACTTCCCAGAACAGGCATTTTTGAGCACATGTTAAGGAAGTGAAGCTAAGTATGCTATAAACCTTATCAAACTAAGTACAACTATAGCACAATTTGAGTTGGAAGGGACCTCAGATCATCATTCAGTGTAAATTTCCATAGGTGATGATAAAGCATGTAACTTATAAAAAAGACCAGGCAGTCTCCAAAAGCTTATAGGACTTTTTGCTGTCGGAGCCTTACGTGGATTTCAGTGTCCAAATCTCAATTCAGACTGATTAAATTCTAGCTAATACTGAGCTTATTTTTCATTAATGAAATCCGTAAGTTCAGATACATCGACGTTTCCCTTTTTCTGCCTTAAGCATTCTCTATGAAGGCCATTAATGGAAACCTTACTTGCACACTCGGGTGTCTTGCCATTGCAAATAAACATCAACTATAAAGCCAGCTGCAATTTGAAATGCTCTACCTTCATTTCTAATAGAGCGTAGCAACAACTTGTATATTCCAAAATCCATTTGTCTTTATCCCTACTAGCAAACCATATGCAGTTCATTTTCCACCTAAAGTTCTTGTATTTTTCTGGCTGGTTCTCTTCATCCAAGTTTTACAAGTGTTGATGAAACCACTATGCACTTCTATGACTTCAAGGCATCACAGGTATTGCTACTTTTCAGCAAAAGACTTCCCAGTGATTTACACTCACCTTCAAATCCAAATTTTCTTTAATTGACTCTCACACTGTGACTACGTTCCTGCAAAAATTTGCTAATTTCCTCCTGCTCAACACCTTCCTTCTGTCCTATTCTTTCTCCAGTACTCCATTTTTTATCACTTCCTTCCCTAGTCCATTCTCACCTCACAATTTCCATGACAACTCCTACACAACAATACCCTTAGGTTCAAACTGTCTGTTCATGAAAGTAATTTTTAAAATTTTATTTGGAAGGCCAAGAACAGATGATTCAGCAAGACTGAAAAATTGCAATCTCCTATCCATGGAGTGCTACACTTCTTGTGAATGGCAGATTCACTCATACTTACTTACTCACACTTCCTCCTTGGTTTTATCACCTGTTTTGGACAATTTTTACTAGTTAACTACTCAAAATAACTATGTGAGTAACAGTAATAAATAACCAAAGCTGTAAGACAGAATGCTCCATGAAAATCACTATAGGATCTAAGACTTTTTACTTTGTTTTCTTTTAACTTTATTCTGGGGCTTAAAAGTAATAGAAAAGGGTGATCCTCACCTTACCGAAGAGGTTTATATACAAAAGCATCCCAACAGGTGCTAAACTTAAAGCCCGGCATCATATACCACAAAGAAGATCTTACCACAAATTTCAAAGTGTTTAGAAAAGCCCATATATCTGTCCTCCAGGGAAAACTGGGTAATTCAAATATCAACCAAGGTGCCCCAGACCATTCACATCCATCTTAGCAGAGAATAGAGTATGCAGGCAAGCCCAGGTCTTTTCAGACTGGTTTTCAGGCTACAGATCTACAAGCAAAGAAAAATTGTATTTAAAATACCCCAAATAGCAGTGCAACACTGCAACAATTTTTCTGAACCCTGCTAATCACTTGAAAAGTATGGCTGATAAAAAGATGCAGCAAAATGATGAATGGAAAGCATACTGCCAACCATGCAACTTAACATCTTTCTCTGTACTTGAACAAATTTAAGCATGACATGAACACACTGCAAGAAACTTTATAAAGCTAAAAAACTAAACTTCTGTAAACCAGAAAAATGTCAATACAATGAGATCACTTAACGACAGGAAGAGATTTCAATCATTAATGCTATGTATAAATGAGCAGCACGACTCGGGGTGACAGTATCTGGCCACTCAACAATCACCCAAGTACAGTGGAGTTCAAAAGCATGTGGAGTATTTCCTACAGCAATCTGAAAGCTTTCTGGCCACACACAGGCTCTGTGGCAAAAAAAAAAAAAAAAAGAAAAAAAAAGAAAAGAAAAAAAAAGAAAAAAAGTCTAAAAATTTTACTAAACGCAAGTTTATAAATGTGTTTTATCAAAAAATCCTAATTGATAACATCCAAGAACCTGAAATATGAGCAGAAAAAGCCATCTAGGAAAGTGACATTAACATGAGAGTGACACACTTTTTATTTAAATCTTCCTGAAAGTACTCGAATGTTGTAATGAAATTTAATTACAAGTGAAATTAAGTCTGTAGTTATTATATGCATTCTAGCTATATGTCAGGCAGATCAACTTCAGAGTACACTGAAATAATGCTACACTGGTAGAGGTACCATACATAGAATATAAAAAGCTGAAAATCTGTTACATGAGACCTAAAACAGCATCTCCAAGTATGATTTTTTTTTCTATTACAGTAAAAACACAAGGACTTAAAACAATCATAAAATCAGAATGGTTGGGGTTGGAAGGGCGCTTCCAGTCCTGGAATCTTAGAATGGTTTGGAATGAGCTTCCAGTCCTGGAATCTTAGAATGGTTTGGAATGGAAGAGATCTTAAAGGTTATCTCTTTCCAGTCCCACTGCCACAGGACACCTTTTACTAGACCAGGTTGCTCCAAGCCCCAACACTTCCAGGGATAGGGCATCCAGATATTCTCTTAACAAGCTGTGCCAGGTGCCTCACCACCCTCATCACACAAATCTTCTTTATATCCATCCTAAATTGACTCTTTTTCAGTTTAAAACCATTACCCCTTTTGCTATCACAGGAGGCCCTACTAAAGTCACCTCCCTTATCAGCCTCCTTTAAATACTGAAAGGCCACAAAATAAAGTTTCTCTGGAGCCTTCTCTCCTCCAGGCACAACAGTCCCAACTCTCTCAGCCTTCAAAGGAGACGTGCTCCAGCCCTTTGAGCATCTTGATGGCCTCCTCTGGACTTGCTCCAACAGATCGATGTCTGTCTGTGCTGAGGAGGCCAGAGCTGGACACAGCATTCCAGGTGGAGTGGAGAGACAGGATCCCCTCCCTCACCCTCCTGCCCACGCTGCTCTTGGGGCAGCCCAGGATACACTCGGCCCTCTGGGCTGAGGGGCTACAGCAGCAAGCTCCAACAAGAACAAAGGCAAAAAGAAGCTTAGGATAAATCGTAACAGGAAACACCCATAAAAGATGAGACTGGTAGATGACAATAACTGTAAAATAAGCAGATTTGTCAGTATCAAGAAGTAATCACATCTTGTTACCTGCCTAATTACTTTCAGCAGTGGCCTGTTGGTATCACAGCTAGGACAATAAAAGAAATTTAAGTTCCCTAAGAGCTATGCTTAGAAAGATACATGCTCCTCACCTTTTTTCTCATTTCTAGCATTTCAAAGACATCTTTTCTTTTGGGCTGCACATCTTGGAGCATTTCTCTGTTTCACAAGATACTTCTGTTCCTTTATCTACATTTCTTTCATTATGTAGAAATAAGGTTCTTGAAGAACCACAATTTCACTGACTGTTGTGATCACACTTCATCTTCCTTCGTCTTCGTACGATGCCAAGCACTTAATGGCCAATAATGTATAGCAATCCTTATTTTTCCAATGTTAAAATCTAAGTATTACATTAAATACAAACCCCTACATGACAGGAGCAAACAAGTAAAACTGAAGGGTAGCATGAAGATACTAGAGATGAAATTATCTTATACATACCATGATTAAACAAAAAGTCTTTACAACCATAATTCTAACAATATATATGCCTGCTAGAATATATAATCGTATATTTCAGTTACTTTTAATGCATAAATTAAGTACTCAAATTTTGTTATAGTTTTACATAGTACTATGAAACAAAATACATCCATATTATATATATAGGATACTATTTGTTTCCAAAATATGGTACTGTAAGTGTACTACAAAATACACTAAAGTCAGAGTTTACCAGTACTTTTACTACACATATGCAGACAACTTCTTTTTCTTTGTTGAGACTTGCAATTTGAAAGTTAGGACTGTATTTCTTTTCTTCTCCATCCATACATATTTCCTATAACAATATTACATTAACTATATGCAAATGGATAATTTTATTTATATTTTAAGCCCATAAAAATATGTTTCTAGTTTAGAATTCATTTTCTAATCCACAGAAATGCCTCGTATTACCTGCAGTATACATTAAAATATACCAAAAATACACCTCTACTACTATAGTTCACATATGGTTTTCTGGATTGACCAAGCCCCACAGAGAGTGTGTAAAGACACCCTGTTTTTGTCAGCATTGTCTCTATGCCTGAAAATCTTAATAAAAATTAAGCTACGACAAAAAAAATCTCTATTTACCTTCATAGGACAATGGCCTCAATAAAACCACTAGAAATGAAGGTGTCACAAAAAATCTCCACATCTAAAAAAATACTACAAACATTTAGCTTTCACTCATGAAAGCGCATTAATGTATTGAAAATGGGGATAATTTCCTGTCTAATGTTTTACAGAAGCAAATTTGCCATAATTAATTTTTACTTGTCATTTTCTCAAGTCTGCCAATGCTGATTCATTTAATTGGTTTCAAACAAAACCACCAATCAACCTGTTAAATACTGATTTTCACTTCAAGCAGGTATTCATACCCATCCTCACTTGGTGGTAAACTTCATGAAAATAAAAACTATTATTTCAGATCACTTAAGTCTCTGCTTAATTAAATACTTAATCAAAACGATTTCCAGTCTTCCAAATATGCCACAGAACTTCCAATTACTATGTAACACTCTGTCATGGAGTATAATATTTCTGTCATGGAGGAGGCTATACATTAAAAACCAAATATTACCACACAATTCATCAGCAAGATTCATTTCACATCATAAGAAGGAAATCTTTCAGGAAAGCAAAATCTCTTACTTTAGGATATTGTCTCTGTCTTAAAATTCACCGCACACACAATTTGATCAAAGAGGTCTTTCCCTCAGCTATTGACCAACATATTCCTGTGTTCAGCATCTAAAGGGGAAAAACTAACAACCTGTGGTGTACTATTATCCACTTAAACTCCAGCCTAGAAACAGGCAATGCTACTATAAAAACAAAAGTAGCACTCTTGATTATCTCAGACAACCAGAATGAACAGAAAGCTTGAAAGTGCTTACAGGGTGGTTTCCAAATATCCTGATGGAGACTATTTACAGGTTAGTTAAGACTGCATTGAACGCCAAATTTTAAGGAATAGGAAAATGTAAATAAATGAAATGTAGCAATGGTTTTCCAGATAATGATCCAAGAATGGAAATTTTGAATAAGCCTTTAAACACCAACATGTTGATATGTGTAAAATATAATGGCCTCTAACAGCCAGTACAAAAAGAATGGAAAAACGTAATCAAGCTATACTAAATAAAGCCTCTGAAGAAAGCAAAACAAATTTTACGCAGCCTTCAAAGGGAAGCATTGCAAGAAGGGATCTTTTATTCAGATTTTTTTCAAATAAACTATGTCTGGTTAGAAAATTCAATCAAGCTTAAATTTTGCAGCAACTCCTCTACAGAATAACTGCATGATAAAAATATTTCTAAAGAGTATGTGATAAGAACTGATAATCACAAACAGGAATTTTCATTCAAATATTGAGAACACGGACCACTTACAACAAAACAACAAATCCTTCACAGTGTTCTATCACATATGAAGGGCCCTAGCTTACATAAATATTAATTCTGCATCTTCATTTGAGGTTTTCACCAGATACAATGCAGCATCTTAATCAGTAATGTGGTAAAGATATAGCAACCATTATTTCTTTAAAGTTTTTCCCCATTAGAAAGAATTAGGGTTTCCAGTCAGTAGAGAATCTGGGGCAGGCTTTGCTAAACCAGTGTGTCTGCAATGTAAGAACTCTGCTGGTTTAGAAGAACTTGCTGTGGCCATGGATGGTAATTTCTTGTTAATAGACACCCAGCAGAGAAAAACAACCAAGCACTACCAAAACTGTAGCAGGAACTTGGAAAACCACTACCACCACCTCTGGGATTGAAAGAGTAAAATGGTCAGGAGCAGATCTATCTGCACGAGTATTTAAGTATTAAATGCAAGGTATTAAGTATTATCAGAATAAAAGGTAATTTTCTGAAGTCAGAAAGTGGGAGAGATGACAATTCAGATACAAGAAGGGTAACAACATTCCTTAAAAAAACCCTCATTCCCATCGTTATTCTTGGTAGCTGTTTCTGGCAAAAGTTCAGTCTGGAGAACTAGAATAAATCCTCACTGTTTGCATGCTATGAGATAATAAGAACAAGTGCATTTCACTGTTTGGCACAACACTTTAATTTAACATGTCAGATTTGGCAGAACTACATGAAACATGATTCCAGTAACTGACTGCTTGAAGATAATTCACAAAATCCCTTGAGAGAGGAAAGCCACATATCGAGCTTATCAACAGTGTGACTGATCCCATAAAAGGACTTAGCAAAGGCCTGGTGTCTGGGTAAGTCACTCAGTGAGATGGAATTATCAGTGCTAAGGAACCGCTCCAGCTTTCCAGGGCATCATCCCCACCAAACAGAAGCAGCAGTTAGGGCCAGCTCGTTCTTCACTGCACAAAGATATAAATCACAGTTACAGAGATAACCCTTACTGTATTATTTCCTAATTTTTATGCTTCCTTTTGCAAAATTGATGCTCTTTTAACATAGCATAAAAACCTATTTAGGATTTTTTTTTCCAAAATCAAAACAATAAACACACGTTAATCTTAAGGCAAAAAACTACTGTGTTTACAGATTGTGAGCAATTTTGGAATCTTTAGAGCCAAGAAATTACCATCTATCAATGATTTAATGCAGCTGCATGTAAAAAATGAAAGGTCATTTATTACTTCTGAAGTTTTTTATGGATTTTTAAGAATCTTCTACTATTTAAAAGCAAAGAAGCATTGAGACTCAAAACTAATCTTATTTCCAAATTCATTAATAGAGATGCCCCAATAATCCATTTATTCCTTTCTGTTTTAATCACCATTTCTGCTGTCCAAGAATGAAGGGAGAAAAAGCTTATAAAGCTTTTAAAGTTACAAAACTTAGAAACTGATTGCTCATAGCCGTCCAAAGGCCTGACATTCATGTATTTGGCAGTTTCTTGCTCTTCCATTGTGCATTTTATGTAGCCATTCCTACTAAATGACAAAGCACTTCAAATTCTATTTTCTTGTAGGTTTTTCTGGCCTCCACACTAAATACTCTGCTGAAAAAGAAAACTTTATTATTTCACTTTAAAACAAGTCATCCAATAGAGCAGGTGATAAATTAATTAAATTACTTTCTTGAATTTTAGAAATAAAAATTAGAGCTTACATAGGAGAACAAAATGGTTTGGGTTGGAAGCAACCTTACAGATCATCAAGTTCCAACCTCCTGCCAAGGGTAGGAACACCTCCCACTAGAGCAGGTAACTGGATGAAGTTTGTAAGAGGCCCTATTTCACTGCTTTAAAAATAAAAATTGGAAAGTTCTATTGCAAAAAAGAATCCAGCTCGTATCCAAAAGCTTCTGCTCTTTGCATAAAATAAGTAGTTAACCTAGTCAATTAAAAAATTGCTTCATTTCACTGTCTTTGAAGCTAAAGTAAATGGAATTCTGTGCCACACAAGTGATTTGCATTAATTTGCTCAAAATTCAGCCAAATTCCACAAAGACAACCACTGATAAGACAGCATCTTAAATTTCATCTGGGGAAATAGATGGGCACTGAACAACTTTATAAGGCATTGGTAAAAGATTTTACTTTGTGCTTACAGTGGTACTTTCTTGTGTACAGATGGGATTTAAGAAACAGGTTAAAAAAATAGATTTTCCTACGCTAATTGCATCTTGAAAACAAACACTGAACTTTGGAGCATTACAGGTATTTTTAGGGAATTTATACAATAAGAAGGTAAGAAGAACACATCCTAAGTGTAAAGTATTAAGCTCTTTTTTTTTTTGGCTTACTGCCAGCATCCTCCAATTTTTAAAAATTTGACTCAAGTGCTGATGCGATTTGCATAATTTAAAATATCTGTAAGATGACCCACAGACCCACTGTGAGAGTCATACTGTAGTTTCTTTACATGGTCCAAAAACACTAAGCAGCTCTCAGAACACTTTTATTCACAGTTGTCAGAGTATATTCCTCTGGATTTAGCCTATTAAGTGTGAGCTTGATGACCTATTCATTAAAAAATTTAAAAAAAAAAAAAGGGGAGAAATAAAGTCATATCTATGTTAACAAGAGTAGGAAGTTATGCACTTACTCTGCTCAAAGCAGACTTAATAATTTGACTGGGATTCTACAACTCATCAGCCACTGATGCAGGACGAGGCAAAATTGGTTTGGTTTTGCGTTTTTTTGGTCTCCCTTAAGTTCTGGTTGCTTTATTTATCACACACCGAACAAACCAACTACTGTTTCTAGACTGTCTTACAAAAATAACAGATAAAACCCATCAGCTCTTCCAACCATTTCCCCCCATCCAAAGATCATGGAATTTTTATAATCGTTACAAGCCATGCTGTATAAGCAGGAAGAGGAAACCTACAGAATTAAAGGGCTTGCTGCAAGCTACTCCTCAAATTTTAGATAGGTTCAAACAGCAGCTGGGTAAACTCACCAAAGAAACATTCACTGAGAGCTACTAAAAACAAAGACAGCTCTAGCTCAGGAAGCCTGAACTATGCATAGCGAGAGGTTAGGAAAGCATCCTGTGGAAGTATTCCTGTATTTTTCCCCTTTTCTTACATTCCTTCCTTGAGGTCCACAGTTAGCCATAACCAGAGATGCTAATAGTTTAAATGAAGCTTTGGTCTGATTCCAGTACAACGTTTAACAGTCATAGTGTAGATCTCTCAGGAATAGAGCTTTAAATCTCTAATCCTACCTTTTAATGTAGGCTCAAAACCTATCATTAAGGCGTATTTTTTTTTTCTCACAAGGTATAAGCTAGTTGATAGGCTTTCCCAAATTTGTGTCATTGGTCACTACTGTTTTATAGTATTTACTGGTCTTTCTAAACAGAAATAAGTCAGTGTTTGATTTAGTTTAGTGTACTTAAGCCCATTTATCATTATGTTTTGTCTTATAATTTAGTCTCGCCCTTGTACTTACCATCTTTTTAAAACAAATTACGTAAACATCAAAGACAAGTCTTAAACCTAATTTGCATACATTTTCCAATTTTGTGGACTATGTACTTTCATTAATACAGATAAAATTTAGAGTTCAGATTTGAAGCTTGTTGCCCCAAGATATCTTTAGGTCTCCCAGTTTACACTCCTACCCAAATAATTCAAGGAAACTGGCTAAGATTCTCAAATGTCCTAAAACCACCGAGTTTTGAACTACTGCATGACCAAACAAATTGTTTAAATGAAACCACAAAACCAGAGCCTTCCATTCTCAAACAAAATTTTAACCTTACATCTATTACTTTAGGTAAATACTTTACTGAGCATTTGAAGAATCTAGTACAATATACAAAGAAAAATTGTTAAAGCTTTTTTGTAAACTGACACAAAAGTAATAAAACTTCATAAAGCAGCATCAAAAACTCCTTTGTATTGTAACCCAATCTGAGAAAATGCTTCCAAATTCTCTATTTGCAATACAGTGTTGAATCTTTTATTTATTAAATAAACTCAACTGCGATGAGCACCTTATAAATTTGAGTCAAAGGCATTGCTCATTTTTAAAGCGTGCTGTAGTGCTAAAAAACAAAAGCCAGCAGATCCCAGAAAGTGATCTTTAAGAATGAGAGGTGCATCTGCCAGCTCAAAGTTCCAAATCTAGGATCCTTAGCGATATGAGCTTCTTTCCCATACAGACTGGGAGAAAGAAAAAATACTCCTTGAAGGGCGGGTATCGAGAGGATTGGGCCAGAATCTTCTCAGTGGTGCCCACCAACAGGAAAAGG
Organism: Brachypodius melanocephalos; assembly: GCA_013398615.1. Classification (NCBI taxonomy): domain Eukaryota; kingdom Metazoa; phylum Chordata; class Aves; order Passeriformes; family Pycnonotidae; genus Brachypodius; species Brachypodius melanocephalos. The sequence continues at coordinate 17,760,582 of VZSR01003806.1, read as the reverse complement.
GGCAACAGGCACAAAGCGCAATACAGGAAGTTCCATGGGACTATGAGGGAAAACGTCTTTGCAGGCGACAGAGAACTGGAACAGATTACCCAGAGAGGCTGTGGAGGCTCCTCTAGAGATATTCAAAACTTGCCTGGACATGATTCTGTAGAATCTGCTCCAGGTGAAGCTTCTCCAGAGTTTCCTTCCACACCCAGCCATGCTGTGAAGTCTATAAAACACGTGCCCGTACATCACAATTCACTGAATTCACAGGTACCCGACTGCCAGGAAAGGACTGTAGTGTGATACCAATGGCTGGAAAAGGTGCCCAAGTGACACCTTTCCTTCAGTGCACGATCCTGTGGGTCAGCCTGTGGGCAAAGAAGCAACAGCACTGCTGCACTCTGAAAATGCCCCAGATGCTGATCCTCACCTGGCAGGGATGAGCAAGACAAAGGTGGGCTGAAGGAGCATTGCACTGAGGGTGTGACACTCTGCAGGTCTGAAAGCTGTTACAGAGTCAAACAAGGAATTAATCTAAATGCCAGCAGCTCACAGTATTTACACTCCAGTTCTGCAAAAACAGCTAAAACTGACTTCTTCATACTAAATACCAAAATCCTTCCATATATTAGAAAAACTGTTAATAAAGGACAGGTTAGCTCTCCATTGTATCAATACAAGGTTTAAACGTGAGAAATTGAAAGATAAAACCCGATTCACATTTAGTCTAACCTAAATTATTTCTCCTTATTCTCCATACTTGCGGAGCAGGTTATGTCAGCTACAGCAGGAGCATGTTGATGTGATTGACCTCATTTTGCCTCTCCCTTGTACTCACATGAACCTGCAAAACAGCAGTCTCTGCTCTCACGTGGCATCAACATGTCATAGAATCTTAAAATTGCTTTTAAAATCTGAAAAAAAAGAGCCCTGAGAAAGTGGCTGTTATTTCTGAGAGAACTGTTCTCTCCTGAAATTAAATTGAATTAACCCTAGCAAAAACAACTAATGATATATATAAAGTTGATGAGAAAACACCACTAAGGGCAAAGAAAAACATTTTAAGCTTCAACTCATACTTGGGAGCTGCCACTTCAGAATACTTTCTTTCAAAGTACCATTTTTGGAGACAAATCACAAACCAAAGCTTTAGAGCTCACATATCAGTTAAATATTCATGTGTAACTGAGATTTTCACATTACTTTTAAAACATTGACTAGTATAACACCACAAAAATGAAGATTAAAAGATGGCTACTTGTTACTACATTTATTTTCACAAGACCATCAAATTTAGTTTACTAGCTGCATTCTTCCCTTCCTGATTATCTATGAAATCATTTTCCATCTCAGTTTCCAGTCCTCAAATCCTCTTTAGAAACAGTGAATTCCCCTACCAAGGGAAAACTCTGTAACAATAAAAGATATAAACATGAAACATCTTATAGAAGTTCATAAACTAAGGCCCTTCTGTTGCTCTTGGTTGAGCTACATCAGCAGGATTCACTACAAAAAGCAAATGCTTGAAAAAGAATAAAGGACTGTTTTCTGTGAGACTGAAACTATTCCAGAACTAAGTTGACTCCAAATTATTGAAGCTGCACAGTGACTAACTTACCTTTGCTCTCCTGATTCTTAACCCCATTTCTCTCCCTTAAAACCGTGATTTTCACATCTGATTTTCCATATAGTGTCACATTTTCCGGCAATGTTTTGGATTCAAATATTCTCCCCACCACCCTGAACCTCTAAGGAAGTTTGAATAGGTAACCCTAGTTGTCAGAAACTTTTCTCATACAGTTTTCTGAACTGTTCATTTCAGCACTAAACTGTGCAGAGAAGTGGGAAAACACTCAATATCCTTTCAATAAATATCCCAATACCCTTAGAGCAACATAACCAGGAGACCAGGCACTGCTCATTTACACTGGTGTCCATCTCATCATGATCATGAGACCTACAGCAACAGGATCCATGGGTGGTTACCATTTACCCTGAAGAAACTAAACACAGGATGGAAACCTGAAAATTAAATAAACAGGGGAACCAAAAAGAAAGGAAAGACAGGCATATAAATGCTTCTTATTTTTGTTCCAAAGGTTTCTCTCCATTTATGTGGTCAAGCAACAGTTTATAAAGATCCCACGATTTTGGGCTTGTATTTGTACAGATTAATTTCCTTTGCTTCTCTCTTTGAACACCTCCTCCCTATCCAATTATTTAATAGCCTTTACTTCTGTTAGAAAGGCATTTTAACTTTGCTTTTATCACTAACTGTCCCGCACTGGGAATGCCATTTCTCTCCTGCCACAGTGATATGTGACTATCTGCTTAGCCAATAAGCACAGTACTAACTGGGATTTAAACATATGATGTACATGGAACTAGATCATGTTCCAAAACGTCATTTACTCCATCACAACAATTATCTAGGTTTAAATGGCATTCAAGTATTATTTATAAATTAGAATTATCAATAAAAATTTTGATATTACATACTAACAGTCAACAGCTTTCCTAACTAGTATTAATCCCACTTCCAGCTAATTCTCTATATTCACCAAGTTTCTGACTGCGAAGGAAAGCTCAAAAGTTAAAGTTTTTCAGGCATGTGCTGGTGACAGAACATTGCAGTCACAGCTGAGGAGGGGGAGAGCACAACATTCAGTCCTAACCCCACGAAATCAAGTTCTGTCAGAAGAATGGATGAATGAGTCATTTCTTAAAAAGAAGAAAAAGCTTTAAACAACATAAGGCAATAAAACATGTTACTGTTTATTTAACCATCAGTTCTATTCCCAAGTAGTTTCTTAATCAGAACTAACTTCAAACATAGCACATGCTGCTCTGTATTTACCTCTTTTTACCTGAATCAGTATTTCCAGAAGGGGTGGCAAAGAACCAATTCCAAATTATTAATGTAGCTGCTTAATGTTCCCTTCACATCATCATCTCTCCAGTATGAAGACAAAATCCAGTAGTTTTACCTTGCAGGATTTGTCAACTAAATCTCATCACATCTGCACAACTATAGGAAGCAAAACTGTCAATCAGAAACATTGCTTATGAGCATTTTGGCAATTTTCTGCTTTATTATTTGTTTTAACTGTTCCACACCGAGGTACGAGACAGTGCCTGACCACAAACCAGCCAAGCAGTGCAATTATTCGGACTATTGGTAATAATCACGTCTGCATAGCTGCAGTATAAATCTGTAATTACACAGGCAGGATATCCCCAAGGCTTGGGAAACAGCATTAGTTTTACAATATGAATTTAACAAGACAAAACTTATTCACGATTGAAAAAAAAATTCAAGGAAAGCTTAAATCTTGCCAATTATAACTGAAACACTGAAAATGTATCGGGGACAGCATGTGAGGACAATGATGACAAACTGCTTTCAAGAATACAAGGCTACAGAGGTATTGGAGGGGTACAGACCTAGAGAGACGAGGTGTGCAGGAGAGCTGGCTGACCTCCTTCCTCCAAGTTCAAGAATGGCCCATCTCAATTAGCAGCTAATCAAGCAAAGCAGGCAGAAAACCTGTTTGGAAGAGCAAGGAGCTCCTAACTTAATGCAAAGAAAGGAAGGAAGCATAAGAATCATAGAATGGCTTGGGAACTATAAGATCATCTCATTCCAACTCTCCTGCCATGGGCACCTTCCAGTAGACCAGGCGGTCCAAAGCACAGGAGAGCTGGAAGTAGGGAGAAGCAGCCCAAGAGAAATAAAGAGATATTGCTCAATCAATAAGCCAAAGCCCAGCTGGAGCCATCTGGTCACACAATGGGCATGAGCTGAAGTATAGGAATTTTAATCTAAACATAAGGAAAATAGATCTTTTTTACTTTGAGGGTAGTCAACTTCTCTAAAAGGTTGCTAAGGATGCAACGCCCATCCTTGGAGATACTAAAAAACACACTGAGAAACTCACTATAGCCAACCCTGCCCTGAACACACTGATTGAGCCAGATGACCACCAAAGATTCTTCCCAACTCCAACTTCTTTGTGATCCCACTTGCACATGCTGTAAAAATGGTGGGGTTTTGGTTTAGTTGGTCTCTTTCCCCCCCAAATAATTATTCATCACACTCTATATCCTATATACTGGGCAATAATGATTACTTTGCAAAGTTCTCACAAAATTAGCAAGTAGTAGTTATGGTTATTAATTACCCTAATTTGTATCAACAAGGTCAAATTTTTTTAAAAAAAATCCCTTTACTTACTAAGCTGTCTAAAGGACAGAAATCTTTATAAAGATAAAAAACCAGAACACAGCCTATTCAGTCTCCTACTAGGCACAGAAAGTACCATTCAAGAAAGAAGACCACACTGAAAAAATCCTGTCCCAATAGTTGAGTGAGATGGCCTAGCCAAAGCAAATATGTATAAAAATCATTATTTTCATCTGCAAGTATTGCAATAACCCACCAGTACCCAAGAAAGGCTTATCAACCTAAATACCTGTATACACCTGCAATAAAAGTAATGGAATAAGAGTTACACCTTTCATATATTCAAAAGGTGTTCTGATTTTTCCTAATGCTGTCATTCCATTGATTAGCACCAATATTTATCAACTACCTATGACACAAAGAAAAGAGAGGGAACAAAAATACAGCACATTTGGTGTTAGCTTACCTTGGATTCAGAAAATCTAAAATAACTTTACACAGCCTCACTCTGTTTAACAGCAGCATCCTTGAAAGTTACAAAGTGCAAATGAACATAAAAGTGTAGAAATGTATTGCTCCCATTCTATTTACATTAATACATAAAAGCTGTGCTTTTACCTTCATCAGTTTCTCCTCCCAGATTGGCAATAATTAAGTATTACTTAAGTTGATAGAAAACCACAGTTAGTAAATTTAGCAGAGTGACCATTACATTTCATTACAGTTACCATACAGTTACAGTGACCATTACAGTTCATTACATGCCTTCCAACTCTTTAAGATCAGCTGGACCCTTTAAGAACGTTGGCATCACTACATGTTGGTATATGCAGGAAAATATTTTCATACCCCAGAAAAAAAATACATGATCAAAAAAATACATTCCATTTTATCTAAGTTGAAAAAATAGCAATGGTCAGAGGATTGTGAGCTAAATAAAAAACAAAAACAACAAAAACACAACAACAAAAAAATCCCAACAAAAATAAGAATTTAATCCCATGGAGCATTTCAGCATATTTCCATAACTTTTTCCAGGCTAACTGCTATATCAGGTCTATCGGATATCATCTCAAGTGAAAATAAAAAAATAACCTACGTATGATCATCTGCCTTTCACCAGATGCATGCTTGAATTTGGTGGGTTTTTTAAAACAAGAAATAAGCATTTGGTATCAGCCTTTGTTAATAAAAAAAGGTCACACAAAGTTAAGGCATGGAAAATGAGTTCATTTCTGTTACTTCTTCCAGCAAACAGAATTTAAAAGATCCTGAAATGATGATCCTTAAAAAAAAAACCAAACTCACCAAATTAATTGGAAAATACAATGAAGAAACTAAACTATCTTTAGCAGTATGTATTTGGTTCCTGTTATAAACACACTCTGCCGAAGTTTGCAATTTCTGCCTGGACCTCAGGTGCTCAGTGAGTATTAAAAGAGATAGCAAGTCTGTGAACACACCGAGGGTGCCTATGCTGTGCATGGCCACACGGACACCATTCCCAGTCCAGAGCTCTTGGAAAACCCAGCTCCTCCTCAGGTCTCACCACCAGACACATGGATCCACTAGAGGTGTGACAGACCACTCCCAGGACATGGATACGAACCCATAGCCAATCCTCCCTACAGCCACTCTAAACTTATCTGTGCCTGTACTTTCCTACAGACTTGCAGATGAATTCACAGGGACAATTTAAAACACTATTAAGTGGTGCTTCAAAATCTTCCAGAAACCCTCCTGTTTCAGTCCTACACGTTGCATTTATACCTAACCATTTATAAAACCAGATCAAAAACATTTTTTAAAGGAAACCAACTTCCATAAAACAGATTTTACAAGAATTTCTTTCTTGCAAAATTATATGTGTAAGTACAAAAATCCTGCAAAAGAACAAATTGCTCTTAACAGACTCATTTTTGTTACATTTTTAAAACAACTACATTGATATATGATAGTTTCTGTCCATAGACTGACACTCTTCTGGGCACCATAAAGTGAACAAAAAACTGCTGCAGAAGAATCACTTGTTATGATCTTTTTTCATATTAACTCCTCTAATTTCTATTGAGAAGTTCAAAAAGCTTTAGTTCAGAAATCTTTAGATTATTCATAGAGAAAATTATTTGATTATATGAGTTTCAAATCTTTAAATCAGAAGATTTAAATCTTCTGTATTGCTAAAAGTTGAGCACACATATCAGCAATATTGGTAGCTACCTATGCTACTGAGTTTCTGGCTTTAAGTACTGAAGAGTTTTGATTCCACAGATGTGAAAGGGATTACTAAGATACCAAGCTCTACCTGACTACCATTTCCCAGCACTGAAATACAATCACAAAATCTTTTTTTGTCACTTAAGTCATAACTAAAATATTCAGGATTAAAGCAGTATAAACACAAGAAGCTGTTAAAAGATGAGGAGGAGACTCTTAAACCCACAGATTTAAGCTTCAGGATGCTATGTTGAAGGTAAAGCAACAATTTACATGAACACAAATACACTCCTATGTATTTCAATACTGATTCAGAAAATACTGAAGCAATTCACAGTTCCAAGCAGGCAATTTTGTCTTCTTTCCTTTATCTTCTCAGTCTGAGATGTGAAAGTGATTGAAAAATACTGCAGTTAGATCACACAAACAAACCAAACCAATTATAGGTTTTCTTCATGTCCAAGAAAAGTTATTTTTCCTGAAGTTTATGTATTCAGTTTTTAGCTTCTTTTACTATGACTATGAACTCCATCATGTAGCAGATCAGCAGAAATTCTGCAGCTATGGTACAATGGCTTTTTATGGAACTGGGCACTGCCCAATTCCATAAAAATTAGAAATAGTGGTTTAGTAGACATAAAGCCCTTCTTATTAAGAGGGAAATAGCCGAACACCGTAGGCGTCTTGCAAAACTCTGTCCTAAACTCCAGAATGTGAAAATTTCTCTCATGGGAATTTTCAAGATTTAGGCATAAGGACAAAGAAATACTTTTCGATTTAAAAAAAAAAAATCCCACTGTAATTATCCCAATTGGAAAAAAAAAAAAAAAAAAAAAAAAAAAAAAAAAAAAAAAAAAAAAAAAAAAAAAAAAAAAAAAAGCCTTAGAGCAGATTTGAGAACACCAAGGACTTTAACACTGCAAATAAGGTGCTGATCCACACCTTTTAAATACTTGTGAATACGAACTTTACCCATTAAAAACTTGAAGAAAATAAAACCAAGATTTCAAAGCAGATTTTCAGAGGGCCTTAGGGTCAATATTGAGTTTTTATGGGGCCACCAGGCTCTGCCTCTGCATGTATGTGTGTGGCAAGGAGGCGGGTAATAGAGAGGAATCTGTGGAACTAAATAGATTTCAGATATCTTTAACTACTTATTTATGATCTCCAACTTCTGAGAAGTTGGAACTGTTGATACAGACGGGAGAAAAATGCTGGCTTCAGAGATGGAGTGGGATGGAGCTCCGATCAAAAGCTCTTCAGGATAAATATAAATATTTAATACTGCCTTCCTGAAATTAGCAGCAACTACCACCATAAACTTTCTGGAAGTGTTAGGGCAACAGTTAACCCAGAAAGTTTCACCTATGAATGTAGAAAACCAAACGCAAAAACATTAGAATCAACTGGCAGTACCATTTTGGGACAAAACACAAAAATACGTTTGCTTTACAGGGAAAAGCTCACTCCTTTTCCTTCGCCTAGTGATCCCAGTATATCAAAGATTAAAATGTATTTCTTGGTATGTCAGATAAATCTCAGCAGTTTATGCTGTTCTTTATATAAGTGATTTTTTTCTCTCAAAATTCTGCATTTGAAATCCACTGCATGAGCCCATAATTCTGCCTACTCTAAAATCACCAATCCATGTTGCTGTCGGTCCAAAGGTACAGATACCACACATACAAACTTTGCCATTTTTTAGTATGGATTTTGTACAGCTAACATTTTGGCAAAGAAATAATTTGTGGCTGTGATTGTTTGGTTTATGAAAAAAGAAAGTCTAAAGGAAATCTAAAGATGGAATTGGATGTTCCTTGCTTTATTCAGCTGAGACCTAAGAATTCCTTTTTTCCAGGTTTTTCTCCTTCCCTCATGCTTGTTTTTTCCCTCATCAGTGTGTTACAAAGCCAGTGGTCACCAACCGGCCTCCAAGGGTTTGGCTTCAATTAACCTGCACTTCACATATACTGCAGAAAGAATGCAAATAGAGCATAAACATAATCATGTACCTTTCCACTGTTTCATTCAGAGCTAAATTACTTAGAATCATCAGAAAATCAAAAACATTCCAAAAAAGAACATTTCCAGCAAGCTTGCCTCCATTTTCAAATACAATAAATACAACAATACTCTGTACAGACTATTTCAGACGTCCATGGAAAACAAAGACTGGGTAGTCCTTGGAAAATCATGGAGCCAAAGCCATTGCCCAGACAGCATTCAGGAAACCAGAATCAGAAAGGAAACCAGATCATTCCCCAAGTGAATAACGTCCTGAAAACCTTCCTGAGGCACAGAGAAGGATTAAAGTGTCCAGATTAGAAGAAACAAAATGATACACAGTGTGAAGAAAGGATGAGCTTCACTTTTTCTTGCTCTGACCCTAACTTCTAAAATATTCCAAAACGTCTTAGAGGTCAACATTCCTAAAAGTCTTAGAGGCATTTTTCTTCGTCTTCCATTTTTGGATGTAACTGTCATTCAGTAGCTCATTTCTTTGCAATGCATAAGTTATTCTATTTATTCACCTGAGATGTTATCTGAATTTTATTCAAATCAAGTCGTAACAGACATTTTGATCATCTGATGCTAGCACCAAAAGGTGTCACCATTAACTGACCCACATTATCATTCACAGGCCAGTTTCTTACCAAGTGTAAGGTCATTCCCTGGCAAGCATCCTAAGCAACAGATGGGTAACTCTGAAAGTTTAAACCATAGCCAAAGAAAAAGCCATTTTCCATCCACGCATCCAATTTAACTATCTTCCAATCCCTTCATAATTAATCCTTACACACTGAAAGATTATCACAGCAGTAAACAATCCTTATCATAAAACAGTCCTGGTGTCTGCTGAACCTCACAGTGCTACAACCAGTACAAAAATTTGCCAGGAAAAAGCAAATTAACAATGTTAACACACATTGAGATGCAGTAAGCAGCATCTCAGAATAAAAACTCAAATGAAGGGAGAAATGCAAAATATAAATTGAACTGAATTGTACTTCCAGTGCAGTATCTGGGGATGGAACTGCTTTCTGCTACCATAACCCACAATGCTATGAAAGGAGGTAAACAGCAACTTCATGGCCAAAATTATCACAATACACTTCTACAGAGTTTGTCATCAGTGAAAAATTAAACTGTAACTCATGGGTTACTCCTAATGGATTTCTCTTCACAAACATTTCTGTTTACAGTCTGATGGTACTTGGCCAAGGAAGCCATCCCCAAAAAGGGCTATGTTTCAGCGAAGATACTGCTGGTGCCTAGATCAGATGATTATCTCCTTCCCCAAACTCCTCTGAGTTCTGAGTCCATGGTGTTCAAATAAAACAAGGCCAGTAGTGCTAATATACAGCATCTACTTATAAAGCCAAGAATTAGCCAAATTAGAAAACCAGTTACAAGAACTATTTTGGGCATTATAGAGGAATTTCAAAGTAAGGCCAAAAAAACCCTGATGTTCAGAAAATACTGGAGGAGATTATGCCTGAAGATTATGTTGCTTAGGAAGTATCAGAAGAGCGCAATTCTCTACAGCAAAGAAAATAAAGTCATGCTTAGAGTCCTTTTTTACACTTCAAGAGATTTATCTCTATCACATCATCTCACAGCAAGAGGCCAGCCCAAACGTCTTCTCTAAGAGCTTGGTTTGCCCCTTGCTTTTGCTCCAACATTCCATTAACATTAGTAGTTCCCACATGCCTTTAGAAATGTGAGCACATGCAACTGGAAGTGTCAGTCTGTAATTCATTTCCATGCTAACCTACAGACATGACTTTTCATCATGTTAAGAACAAAAAATTTTAAAGAGCCAGAAACAAAGGTAATCACCTCTAGACAATAATGTCTCATTCTGTTCAAATGTAGCATCAGAAAGCATCCTCTCACTCGTACAAAATAAAAATGGAACAATTTAATTTTAGTCTGTATGCTGCCTGAAGCCTACTTTCTGATCACAAAGAAACACATTTATTTCCGTGAACAATAACAACCAAAAAAATCAGATTTTGTTGTCCTTATCAAGCAATGAGAAATCAGAAAATTAAATCTTTTCCTGACAGAAAGTTTGACATTAAGGTAGGTGGCCAGGATAACTTTTGGTATTAGTGAATGCAGCTGTGATTTTTCATGGAAATTTAAAGGAGTTGACTACAGACTTAACAGTGAATTTCACAGATACTTTAATCACCCTCTCTTTTTCTGTTGCATTCCATTGCTGGGCCCTGGTTTAAAGAATGTGATGATCCCTAAGAAGAAACATTACTTAGATTTAACTACAGAAAATGGATCCAGAGAATGTAAACAAAGTTCGCTTTATAGTAACCACAACTTGATTCTATTAAGCCCAGAAGCAATACATATGGGCATGCATCTGAATAATTTACTTTGTCTTTGGAATTCCTGCACCACCTTGACCCCAAGGACCTCTCATGCAGTTCTACTTCTGTGACAATTTAGCCTAGCTAAAAGAAGAACAGGAGTTTTTCCCAGTATCTCTGTTCACATCAGAGTTTTGAGGAATGCTGAAACTGAGGTCTCATCACATTCTGGTCAGTTTTTGCTGAGAAATGAGGCAAAATGAGTAATGGCTGTTCTCAGAACTTCCTTCTCCACCTCTCCTATTTCACCTTCTTTTCCCTTGACATTTAATCTACCTCTTCCTTTCCATCCAGCCTTACTTCCCATTCTTCCATCCTCCCATCAGCCTCTGCTGTCCTGTAACCTCACTCTCACCCTGTTCCATCTACACACGTCTATGCACCTGTTTCAACATTTGCCAAGGGAGACTGGAAAACCTGAAGATGTGGTAGGTTGATCCCAGCTGGCAGCTGAATATTCCCACAGCTGCTCACTGTCTGACCTTCCCCCATATCCACATTGCCCCGCAATGGGATGCTTCTGTTCCTGCATCATCTAGGACAAGAAAGTAATTTAAAACAATGTGGATTACCCAGAAAAGAGGAGGGCATTAAAACAAAATCAGTTGGATAGAGATCTCAAAGTGGAGCCACATATTTCAGACAAAAATACACACCATACCTGCAAAACAGGTAACGCTAAACAGAAGTCAAGATTCAGCACAGATAGTTCAGTTTATTAGGAGTGCCCTCTACCACAGTAAGTCAAAAATGTTTGTGGTCATCAGCTGTAAGAGTGGAAAGTTATTTCACTTCTCTACACCCCGTTCATGCAGTGGATATTAAAATCATTATCCCAGTCCCAGGATCCATCTTGAACAGATTTGATAAATACATTAGTGACTAGAAAATAAAGCAAAAGACAGTGAATCCAACTTTTCCAGCTTAGAAAAAAACATCAAGAGATGGCTCAATATCTTAATGAAGGTACTTTTCATAAATAATGGCACCTCAATGAAAAGTGTAGCAAGTTTTGCTTTCTGTGGAGAAATAAGAGATGAAATAGACTGGTAATGTGAGGAGTAGGAGGACAATGGTGAGGAGTAGGAAGACACTATACAAGCAACAAAGTATCTGACTATAGTCACTGTACTGGAAAGTAAGTATTTTCAAACAGGAAACAGACTGCTTAAAAATCATTAAAAAAATAGCAACCAACTTAGCAGTATCTCTATTATTAAATTATACATTTAATGTTTTTTACATATGGAAAAATCTCAAGAAACAGCAATTTTTTTAAATTATTTTCTTTTAAAGCCTAAGATAGAAGGATTTTTTCACATAAATCTAAGCAAGCAACAACATACATAGTTTCAGTGTGAAGCAAAACAACTAGTAAATTTAGTAAGAAACCATATTAGCAATACACATATAAATAAAAGTTTCTACAGTTCCCAGTACATTTATTAGAAACTGTATCAGACTGAAAGGATTCAGAGAGACCTTGAAGTATCTTTCAGTACCTAAAGAGGGCCTATAAGAGCACTGAGGAGCAAATTTTTACAAGGGCATGCAGTGAAGCCGCAGGAGGAAAGATTTAGATTATATACTAGGAAGAAATTCCTTAACTGTGGAGGTAGTGAAACAATGGAATAAGTCTATGTAGTGGGTTGAGAAGTTTTGTCTGCGCCATCCCTGTGTTCAAGTTGGAGCAACCTGGTCTAATGGAAGGTGTCCCAGCCCGTGGCAAGGGGTTGGAACTTGATGGTCTTTAAGGTCCCTTTCAACCCAAACCATTCCATCACCCAAGGATTCTAAATTTAGCAAGAATTAAATGTAACAAATTAGGCTATCGAAAAAAATCAACAGCATCTTTCCTTCAGAAAACAGTTCTTCTTGTTCATATAACTCTCAATATCTACAAATCTGATTTTTCAAATATTAGTGCCCATATTTAAAAATCTGAATGGACTTGGTCTTATTTGCAGAAGTGCTGAGCATTTGCAATTTGCCATGAGATACGTGACATTGCCACAGCTCCACACCTATGGAAGTCTTACCACATTTCTGTGGATAACCAAATATGGATTTATCTCTTGAACTTCAGGCACCCACAACTGAAAAAATGTGGTTTTCAATTATAATTCTATTATTATATATTAATTTTTTATTGCTTTGATACTGTAATTGTAGTTATTACCTCAGCATCTCTCCTGCACCATGCTTTCCTAGGATAATGACTGGTTTAAATGCCAGTGGACCAAATTGTTTTCATTCATTCCAATATTCCTTTCACATGTTAATACTTTTTAAATTAAATCATTCCCCCTTAAACTGACATCACAGATTTAACAGTTACTTCCTGATTAGAGAGGAGAGGAAGATGAATAAGTCAGACTTTTCAGATATGTATGAGAATTTTTTCCAAGTATACCTCTTAAGCCCCAAAATCCCAACAGTTAAATAATTATAAACCAGATAGTTCTTTACACAGAAGTTTTATCATATAATTATGATGCTGATCATTTAGAACTATCCAAAATGTCTCCAGCATTTTTAAACAGCTAAGCACAGTTATTTTTAAAATCAAACATATGTGCTTTTTTTCTGTTTATGTCTTCGGAAAGAACATTCTGTATAATGAAAAACATGACCAAATTTTTCACAGTACATCACTATAAAACCCTATAATTGACTTTTTGGGTTGGTTTACTCTATATCTATTTTTGTCCATGTAGAAAACAGCAATGATGTGGTGAAAAGACCAAAATGTAGGTCCCATTGCAGGATAAGGCTCCATCCTGATTAGCGACGTATCATGTTTTTCCTGGGAAACATGCCCATTTTGTAAAAGGGAATTCAGTCCACATGAACCTCCTCTTTAGAGGAGTATTAAAAAAAAAAAGGAAAGAAAGAAAACCATCCTTTTAACAGCACAGACTGTAGTGATTGCTCTCAGCTTTGGTTGAGCAGGACTCACAGAACCTTTCCATTAAACAGAAGGTTCTGCTGATTATAGAGTTGACCCAATATGATTTTTCTGCTTTTAAACAATATTTTTCAAAGTTTAAGAGCTCAGATTTGCTTATATTTTTATTTTACTTCAACCTGAAATGACAAAATATTTACCTTCCCCTATTTTGTTCTCAGAACAAATAAACTTTCTAAAAGCAACACAAGTGAGAATATATTCACTCTTTCAATTGCTACTGAGGACAATAATGAAATTTAATTGAAAATCAACTTGAAATAGTAACTCAGAAAAAAAATAACTGCCTGCACTAAAAAAGTTACCTGCACTAAAAGAATTTCTCATCTTAACTATAATCTGCCCACAAAAAATAATTTAGATTGTGCATTTTATTTTACAAACTATTCTCATTCTTCTTGGAATGGCCTTTAATTTTATTGTCACAAAATTACTTTCAGGCCCCAATCACAGAGTACAAAGAATGTGCAGACACATTTCCAAAGCAGTTCACATGCCAAAAAAAAAAAAGTCTACAATTATCAACTTTCTTCAAGATAATTAAAATAAATCACAAGACATTAAACTTTGACATAAAAGTTTGAAGAAAATACTGTTATCTCGCAAACTGTTTAGCAGCAAGATATGCCATAATTGCTCTGAGGTAAATCTTTGAGAAATTGAAGATGTCATCTAAATCACAAGCTTGGTAAAAGGGGAACATATCATCCACAGGCAGAAAGAGAGGAGAGGCTTACAAGGATAGGTAAGCTATTCCCTTAGCTCAGAACTCAGTTAAACTGAAGCTGCAGTCACTAATATCATCACTAATATTAGATTCTCCCAAGATTTAAAAAAATTAAGAGTATGGTCAGAAGTTCCAATAAACTAAAAAAGTGCTGTAAGTTAGGTATAGTGTCCCTCTTGGGGCAAGAGTCTCTTCAGTGGGCTGCTCTTACATTTATAATACCTCAGGAAATGTTCCTTCCCCAGTCAATCCCCACAGAATTGCTTCCACAAGCAACAATGCCCATTTACAAAAGTGACTGCAGGATCTGCTTCAGAGATGAAACAACATTCAGGGATGAAGGTCTTAAGGCCTTAGGACTGATTGATGACTTATTTTTATTTCCTTGGGTTTTTTTTTTTAATTACCAAAGGAAAAAGAAAGATGACACAGATTGCCCTAACAAAATTTAAAATTCTTAACTGTATCTATTTAAGAAGCTTTAATGGTACAAACATGGGATGGAAATGTAACAGAAGAATAAATTCCATTTTAACTAAACTATAAGAAAAATGATCGTACTCTAAGAAAAAAGATTAAGTCAGCACATTTAAAAAGAAGAAAAAAACAAGCATATTTGAGGATAAGGTCCAACTACACAGGTTAGAAAAGCAGCTTTGAAGTCGATAACTCCATTTTGCACCATTCACACAAAAGAGTGGAAAAACTACTTTAAAAACCTGCTCCAGAGACAAATACCACGTGATAAGTACAGCAACACACATTTATGGCAAAAAGTCTGGTGGTAACATCCAAGTACCAAACTGCACTTCCTGGCCCTGCTCTCCTGCAGTTTCAGTGTGAAACACAGACACTGTGGGTGATGTTTCTGGGTGGGGGGAGAAATACCTGTGTCTGAGTCAGCCTCTACTTCCTTCCAAGGCAGTGGAGAGAAACATGATTCATCTGACTGATTTTAGACCCTTCTTTTCAAGAGAATCACCACCTAAAATTACTTGTTTCTCACTGCTGGTTATAGAAAGAAGGTTATGCTTACTCGCTCAGGTGCATATGCTGACAAGCAGAAATGCGAAGTTAATGAAATGAATCCCTCTTACAACTATTCAGCTATAAGTGAACAGGAAGAGGAGATTCATGCCTGGTTAACACAAGAAATAAAATGTACTTAAGAGTTACAACAGAAGTTTCTGCCATCACTGAGAGATTTACCACCGAGGAGGGATATGGGCTTTAAAACGAGACCCATCCTCTGGTCCAGGGAATACTATAATGAGAATCAGCAAGGTTTAGACATCCTCTGTCCTGGAAATGAAGGCAGCGAGGAGCCCTCAGCAACAGACCCAAAAGGTTTTGGAACTAGAATGGCCCCAGTGTTTTTAAAATTCTATCCAACTTTATGAGGTAAAAATATTCTGAGTAACGGAAGGGTTCAGAGGCAACACACATTAAATGTTCCTCTTCATCCAATGGAAAGACTACACTCAGCTTTGCTCTTACACAGGAGACATTTCTGTTGGAATTCACAGCAAAAGCCATTGATCTGTGGGTATTCTCAAACAGTGAAAACAGCACAGGCACTAAAAGCAGATCTCTCCTTGTCAATATCAATGTGAAACAATTGTGTGGTGGATAAAATACCAAATCATTCAGTCAGCATGAGATGGAAGGGCCATAAGTCAAAGCGCTACAGAACTATTCCCTCTGTAACTGCAGAATCTTTTCATGATACCATCAAAACCATGAGGTGCAGTATTTGTTGCACGTGAGCTGTATGTCCTAGCCGTGATGGAAAGCATAAAGACTTCACAGAGTTGAATTAAAGAATTCCTAAATTCTTGTTATATATAACTTATCAACTATGTTTGTATGTCCAAAACTTAAATACTGACTGATGGTCAGGTGGGTTTTTTCTCCTCATATGAGATGGCAATTGCACAGCTGTCCCTTTGCACAGTTCTTATAGCTTCTTCTTGAGTAACCAGTTCCGGTCCTGCTATAGGCAAAACAGTGAAATACATGAGCAAGAGACTGAATATGAGTTTTTTATAACAAGACAAATTCCTCCCAATTAAACACTTTGCTTACATTTTAACAGAGTTATTTACTTGCTACTTCTAGGGAGAAAAACCCCAAACACATATTTGCATGATGCTTATTTGGAACTACTAATGATGCTCCACATATGCCAGTATTATGCTAATTGTCTGACTCAACCCATACTCCAGGCTTTTCCAGCAATCAGCAGGCACATCTGGATAACATGATTTCAGTTTTACACCCTTTCAAAATATTCACATTGCTACAACAATTTAGCAAATGAAAAATGCAACTACTTCTGGCAAAATCAAAATTAATTTGCTGTTTAAGAGAGGGTTGTATCTGCTTTTAGTTCATACTACTACAGTAACATCAAACACTGAGAAAGCCCATTAAGTCTAGGCATCGAAACAGATGTCATTTTCCTTCTCAACAAGAAAAAAAATAACAATTTCATTTCAAATATCCTCCTCCACCACCTTCACAGATAAGCATCATACACTGAGTAGGCAGGTGGTCATACAACAAAAATTTCACCCTAACATCCAGCCCTGGAGCCCTTACCAAAATAAAGAAATACATTCGTGCTGATCTGAATTTTCCATGTCACCTGAAGCAGAAAAAAACCTAGAAGAAAAATCAATGGACCATCTTCAAAACTTCTTTGGGGATGGGGTCATTCACAGGCAGTAACAGGAGGAGGAAGAGCCTACAGGTAAGCCTGCTTTACTACAGGTAAAGCTTTACTACATTTTTAATCTAAGAACAATAGAAAGGAAAAATTCCTTTCAGCTCAAGTACCTCATTAGCAACTAACAAAGATGAGGCTTTTACATAATCACTTGGTGATGCAGAAATCAGTCAGACCACAAAACTGCTACTCTTCAATGGATGAGAAAGGGCAAGTTAGAAACTTTTACCTACTAACTCTGTAAAAAATCAAGATTCAGGGAAAACAGGTCTGCATTTTATGCAACCATTAAAGAGCCACTGACAATATGTGTGGTCCTTCTGCAATCCCCCAACATGGTACCAACGTTTTGAAGTGAGTTCTGAATATGTTTTAGATGAGATTAGATACATTTGCACCCATCAATCTTTCAAAGGAAGTTCTACTAGATTTGTTAGTTTACTGTGTTGAAATGTCTGACAAATCAAAGTGTTTGAATAGTATCATCATAAATCTGTGACGGTATGAGGATAAATCAATCCAGGTGGCAATGTGATAATTTTTTGTGTTTCTACTCCATAAAGAGATGTATAAAGTTCACCCTGAGGCATATATAAAAGTGTGTGGTTGAAATCTAAGATGATAAATGCTGGATGCAAAAAGAAAAGAAAAATCTCAAATAGGTCTCAAATACACACATTACGATTTCAGTTCATTTTGTCTGTCCAGCATGTTAAGATATTACAAACTATCATCTACGATGTTTTATTTTGAAGGGCTACTAGAGTTTTTTCACTATTAAGCACACCTTAAGGGTTAATGTTTTTCATATGTAAGGACGACATGGAACCAAATTATGCCCAAAGAAGTTCACCAAAACATACTTTCAGGGGGGAAAAAAAAAAAAGTAGGATACCCTAAATATACAAATTAACATTTCCCAGAAGTCACTCATTTTAGATCAATTAATAGAATTTTACTAGCCTTAATACCATCGGTATTGACGCATCTTTCAGTGGGGCTATATCCTTCAGAAAAGGACTGGTAGAGGTAGCCCAAAGAAGCTGTGTCTGCTTCATCTCTGGAGGTGCTCAAGGCCAAATTGGAAAGGGCTTGGAGGACAATCCAGTCTAATGGAAGGTGTCCCTGACCATGGCAGAGGTTGGAACAAGATGGTCTCTTATAACCCAAATCATTCCATGATTCTGTAAGATTAAGGCTCAGATTATTTAAAACCAGCATTTTCCAGACTTTTTGGAGTAGTAATTTATCACATATGAATCCTCGGTTTTAGAACACATAGAGGATAGTCACATTGAGGACAGTCATACAGCTTTCTGTAGGCCAATTCTTTCAGGAAGACCAGGCAAAATCATTAAAAGATCAACAACTGGAGCACAAAATATCACCAAAGAAACAGGCTTAAAAATCTTAACAAAATAAAGATTAGTTTAAACAGGAAAGTCAGAAAAAAATCAGTGACCAACCTGACAAAATGAAACTGGGAAACACCTTACTGTTTTTAAAACTCACAATAAAATACTAATGTGTGGATGATCAATAAATTACAAAGCTGGTGATTACTACTGAATTTTAATACTTTTGCAAATACTTCCACAGAAGCATAGCCCACTTACCTTTATAGGCATAAGCAATTAAAGTTTTTAAGTTCCTGTATCTTGATTTTACGGCACTTCCTCATTTACGCACTTAGACCAAGTCTCTGAAGACACGGTGACTTTCCCCATGGCAATACCTTGGTACACAGTATGTAGCATCTCAGTGCTGTTATCAGCTCATCTATACACAAACCCTTCAGAACAGGGATCTGCTTAGAGATCAAGTTCTCTCCATAAAGGCCAGTACTGAATGCTCAGGGAAAACCCCTCCTTGGTTTTCTCCCCAACAGACCTGAAGTGTTGCCTGAGGTTATGACTAGACAACTGTGTTTTATAGCTATAGATAAACTTCACCTCCATGATCTTCTCTTAATCCTTTTTAAGCTACAGTAATTTCTGGCTTCTTCAGTGCCTTGTTGACGAATTCAACACTTTAATTATGTACTGTTAAAAAACTACTTCCTTGTATTCATTTTAAGCCTGCCATCTGATAACTTAATTAGGCGCCCCTAGTTTTTGTTATGAAAAAGGGAAATAATTGTTTCCATTCACTTTTGCCACATTCCTCATAATCCCAGATTTTTATCACATTCCCCTCCCAGTTGTGTCTTCCCAGGCTTTTAGCACCCTGCCAGTTTAATGTCTCCTCCTTACACAGAATTCATTCAGTTCTAGAATATTGTTTTTAATAACTGGATGAACACAACAGCAGAACTGTTAGTAACACTGTTTTGCTCAGATACTCTCAATTTTTCTAAAATCCAATCAAATTTTGGCAATTACTAAGCCTCTCTTTTAGAGCTCTCCAGTAGGAATCTTTTTCTATGACAATAAACAGCACAGATTTCAGTGGGTTCATCAGCAACAGATTTCACCTGTTTTGTCACCCACTCAATTCTGTGCCATCTTTGGGTGACTCCATACAATCACCATTTCACTCTAAATAATTTTGCCATTAGCTTTCTGGCTTCTCCAGGATGGAGAAGTGAGGATTTTTGGGGTTGTCCTGTCCAGGACCAGTAGCTGGACTTGATGATCCTTTTAGGTTACATTCAGCTCAGGAGATTTTATGATTCTATGAAGATCCTTGGTAAACCTTGAAAGCGACTTTGCTCTAGTGCAAAACTTAAGTATTTCTACCCTTAAATTTCTCCTCTTTTATTTGGCTGGTGTCTTACAAGAAAGGATCTCTTCTTTATATCCCACTACAAATTGTAAAGCTACTGAGGCTGCTAAAAAGCCACTGAACAATTTACTAGAAGACTAAAATTATCAAATTCCCTGACAGTGTTGCAATTACTTCTTAGCAGTAAGACAGAACCTAAAACTATGTCAGTTTGCAGTTTGACAAGAATATTCAACAGTAATTATAAACAATTTTGTGTTGAAACAATGTCCTGTATTGACATTTAATTGATAATCACTGATTTAGACATTCACTCATTCTTCCAAGAAGTCTTATTTTTAGTCCATAGCTGTGGTCATTAATAAGCCCTTACTCTATGCTAGATGAGGAACAAGAAGTAATAAACCACACTGAATGCTGTTTGAATAAATTAAGTGGCAATACTTGAAAATAATAAACATTTCTTCTCTTTGCATTTTTTTTAATTCAAAGTACACAGAAAGGATCCACATATCATGGATGGAGGATACAAAAAAAAAGGGGTGATCAACTCTCATATGATGACTGAATTTTGTGTTTAGTCACGAAAGCTCTAAATTGAAGTTACATAAACAGAAAACTAATGCCACTGGCAAACAGCCCTGGTCTGTAATGTTCTATTTGGGATTCACTGGTTAAAGCAGAAGAGACGCTCAGCTCTGACAAAGAATGATATGGGAGATGACATCAACTTCTCTCGGCAAATGAGCTCAGCGTGCCAGCAAGCTGACAAATTAGCTTCTAAAAACCACTAACAGTAGCTTACAAAGTCACAGCTGTTATCCTGTTTTGAACAACAAAATGTTGATCTCGACTGAAATGTCTAGTTTCACACAAGATTTGTAAGTGTCCTGATTTTTTTTTCTTAACAAAGAAATGAGTTACATTGAGAGAGGCACGAGGGACAGGCAGTGACTGTATCGTGATGACTCCATGGTGATGTTTAATTGACAAGATTAAGTAGAACACTTGCTTATGTTCTGCACCCTTCTTAAATTTGAAAAACCCCCTAGAGACATGGGCTCAGTAGCAACATAAATCCACAAATATGACAGCACCAGAAGCCACTAGAAATTTCTTCAGCTAAGTCAAGCATTTCCCAGGACATTAAGTCTGATAGTGGGAAGAAATGCAGCAGAAAACCTGGCATCAGAAAATTTGCAGGAGATTCCATTAAGGGGTTGAAATCAAGTGAAAGAAGCTAACACTCTATGAAACAAGTGTTCTTCAGTGCTGATTGTGGACAAAATTTTAAAAAAACATAGTATTACTTTGCTTTTCAACTATTTGAGTAGTATAAATCTTCACTTCCATGGCAAAGTATCAGGTAGCTTTCTCTATTCCTCAGAGATAGGGGGACTAAAAGTTCTATCAAAAACAGCAGAGGCAAACTCAGTTAATCTTGGTACTCCTGTGACCCTCAGCACTAGCATCTGAACATCCCTCAAAAATAAATTTGTTGATGTTTAAGAAAAAAACTAATCTTTTTTAAGATGACCAACTGAAAGAGAACAATTTACCTCAAGGCCTGAAGGTTCAAACAGGAGTCTAATCTCATCTCTCAAGCAGCAGATTACAGCCTTTATTACTAAAGCACTCTCTGTTTTTTTACAGCTCTTACTTTCATAAAATTGCAATAACTTCAGCATAATCATTCCTGGTGTATGGTAAATGAAGGGAATAATCAAGCCAGGACAGACGAGTGCCAATTTCAAGCAACTACCCAAAGCCAATAAAAACCACCAAACCACTGGTCAGAGCTTGGATTGAAATTTCTCTGATTTTACGTTTAGACAGCTAATAAAGGCCTTTATTTATTAATGCTACATAAGGCCTGTTTCTATCAACACAGGTTGTTTTTTGAGGTTTTTTTATCTTCATCTAAAATGGAGATAGAGTGTAAGAACGACTTAAGTAAGATTGTGGGTGCATGAAGAGCTGAACAAAACCATTTATTTTCAACAGTAACTTACCCAACAACTACATGGTCAATGTGTCAGGCCTTAAGGACACACAGACTCTGGTGCTCAGGTGCAGGAGACCTGTAGCCTCAATCAATCATTTTCACTACTGTGACGAAATCTAATCTCCACTGGAATCTCTAAAAGGTTGCACAGGCTCTTGATCATAATCATGGACATACTGAGTTCCAAGTTGCCAGTTTTATGTTTGGAAAACTCAAGCAATGAAGCTCATCTATGTACAAAAAAACAGAAACATCAGAGTAGACCAGAACACCCTGTTCAGTTGTGCCCCTTCTCAGAGATGATCAGTAACTATCCACACCTTGTTTAAGCCATGGCATTGGATTTCAGCAGTTCACATATCCATCACTGACAAAATGAACTGGTTAAACTTACAAAGATGTAGAGATAAAACTAAGCATTTTAACAACAAGTATCCCCTAGCTGTGTGCTAGATGTTTGGGGCTATATTTGTCTTTTAATTCTTTAATTTTATTCTCTGCACAGCCCCAACCAAGCTATATATCTGACACAAAGATCAACATATTTCTCCCAAGAGTACTGTGAAGAACATAATTAACATCTGTTAAGTAGTCTTACAGTGTGACATGTGCCAGCAGAACACATGAAAGTTAGTAATTCTTCATACTAGAGTTTGAATACTGTGCAGGAAAGATGGCAAATTGCCATGGAATGAGCAATCAGTAACAAGAAAATCACTGAGTAACCAACTGAAGTGAGTAGCATTCCTTCCATGCAAAGAGATGACAAAAAAAAGCCATCAATTAACACCATTATAATATACCAAATACAGTTGGGCTGTAAGGAGAGTCACTGGAAACCTTAATTCTAAATTTTCTGTGCTAATTTCTTCAACTTATTCTTTGTCTAGAGTTTAGCTAAGTTTACTGTTTTAGCAGAAGAAGACAAATACAAGGAAAAACAGGTAAACAAAACAAAACAAACAAGAAAATACCCAAACCCAGCCTATCAGCTGGGTGGAATAGTTCTAGTTCCAAGTTCTTCAGAATCTACCTCTAAACAATTAGGCAATCTTGAAGAAAATCTTTACTATTTTGGTGGTGGTTCTGCTAGGAGGTGATTTTTCCAAGGAAGTTATAGCAAAACCCCATCAGTGATTAGGGTTGAATATTGAGTATCACTGTGTATCTGTCACATGTCCAATCTAGGAATAATTACTGATGAGAGCAGAACAGAAAAGCACTCAAAAAGCAACTGTTCTGTAAAATTCATGAATTCTAAAAAACTGGGTATAATAATGTCTGATTCTTTAAGTTTATTTCAGTTATTCCAAACGAAAAATAATGCTTGGATTACTGTAGCTCCCATACACAGATAAAACAGATATTTTCTACCCACATCAGAAAATGAGAAGATTGAATTGCATTCAGTTATGAACTGGATTTGTTCTTCAATTAAAAGAGAAGAAAAATAAATCATGCTGAAGCTAAATGACAAACCAAAGGTTATTCCATTGTAATTTTGTCCAAAAGACAACTAAATTTGTTATTTCTTCAGCTCTTTGATCATTATGTTTAGCTTGTAAAGATGCCACTTACTACTGCAAATACTCCATTTCTGAACAGACTGGTATAATTTTTCCCAAAACTGAAATATAAACATTCAGCTGCAAAGCTGCTTCAAACTAAGACTGGGCAAAACTGGACTTAAAAAGCAGGAAAACATTCAGATGTTCATTTAAAAAAAAAAAGTAATTTAAATTTTTTTAAAGAAAGGAAAATCAGTATTTTTACCAAATGAGCAGGATAACTACAACAAAATAAACTGAATATTTTGTGCTATTCCCAAATCCCAGTTACGGAAGTTTGTTTTTAAAATAAGACATACTCTACTATGTAGACATAGAGGCACAAACTGTGAAAGATAAATGTCTTACATTTTACACTTTTCAAAGATTACAGTTATTTCTGAGGGCCCCAACCCCAAAGCCCATGTCATGGGAATGAACTCTGGCTCACGAAAAGCCACATTTCCTTCAGCATCGGTTTTGGCAAAGCAGCAACTGCCCAGAGCACTGCTTGAGCTTAAAAAATGGTCTGGTAGCATCAAACCTTACATCCCCACAGGTTCCCAAAATACACAAAAAGTCTGGCTACAAGGAGCTGCTCTGGCATCACAATTACAGACTATGGAATCCAGAGGAGACGAGTGTCACAGAGGACAGAACTCTTACAGCCAACCTCATCTATGGGATTTTAGTATAAAGTAAGTGTTACAGGAAATAATCTAGAATGCAGATCCTACACGCCTAAAATAAAGATTTCTTTAAAATGCTATGCTCAAATTATTTCACATAAATATTAAGCAATTAACATGATGTCTGATATGCAGGTATATGAAACAGAGATTGCTTTGTTTCTTGAACTAATTTTTCAGACTGTAACAACCTTGATTCCAAAGTCTTTTCAGACCTGGAACAACTGAAACACCACTCCAGAAGCAGAATGATTGAAGGAGAGAATTTAGAAAATACAAGCAAACACTACATATTTTTCAGGCTGGATCAGCTTGTGACTACACTGCAGAACTTTCCAACGTTGGGTTTTAGTGCTCCTGTTCCAACATCTCCTGTTCCACTCACTAATGGAGTTTGGCCATTCAGCTCCAAAAACAATTGTGGTGTTATGTGCCCATTCATAGCTACAGCCTGTCCTCAAATAGGCAACACCAAACAGTCCCTCTGCATCATTTTGTGCCAAAACACAGACTTTCATCCTACTTAGCACCTCTGAAGCCTCAGACTAAATACAGCTAAGCAGCAGACCCAGAAGCTGTGTTCTGAAATGGAAATGTAACAATTTACTTTCATTATGGGCTGGGTCTCTAAGTTAAAAAACTCTGTTTACCCTACTGTCAATACTCCACAGAACTGATTCCTTTGATTGCTTAGTAGACACTTCTCCCATGGAGCCAACCAATATAGACAGTGATTTATCTTCTTAAATGATTATTTATCCATCTAAAGGGAACAGAAATATATGGTTAAAGTGATAAAATAGCTAAGTATTAACAAGCAAGACATACACTGCCCTATCCACACAGAGTATTTCCTCAAAGCTTGCATTATTTATCTTCCAAGCTATAGGTCTGGATTCTGGCAACCAAACCACAGGGTCTCTCTAAAAACAGCCCAGCTTCCTCACTTTTGGAGTTGGAAGGTCAGAGGAGGAAGAGGTATGAGTGGAAGGAATGACTGCAATTCATTTTTATTTTTCTTCTCCGTTACCACCCTTCAGTTACTAAGCGGTCTGTTACTCAGAGCATGACCAAAAAAATGTGTAGTAAGAAGAACTGATACCTGCTTATCTGGCCAACATTGAACAGACTCTGTAAGTGCTGCCCGCTTTCCCCTCCTGGAATGAAAAATCAACCAACTCTCCAGGACACAACACATCAGGCACTGGACATCTCATACAAACATCTCCCATACTATTCCCAACATCTCTCAGGTTCTAGTATTCTTCAGGCACACCTCCACAGGCCATTTTAAGTGCTACGCAAAGACAGCCCAATTCTGTCCAAAGGAGCTCAACACCGCACTGAGCACAGTCAGGCACTTCTGTACTTGCTATTTCAGCACAAACTAGGGTTCAAATGGCCTTGGAGACCAGAGGGCTATTTTCTCCTATGTTTGCTGTCCCCAGGAAAAGGACTGCACCTTCTAGTTATTTATCCTGTTCCAATGTCTTCATTTCTCCTCACCTTCAGTATTCCTTCACTACAAAAGGGAAGCCATACTGTTAAAGCTGATTAAAACCCAAGGTTTTCTTTTTAACTCTCCTCCTTCCAATTTTATTCTTTCCATTCCCTTCTCAACCTCTTTTCAACTCACTTTTCTCATGAATGATCTTCAGATCTCTCCTCAAACAGAAAACCACAATACATTTTTAATTAAAAGGGAAACCTTAGACTGTTGACAAGCTGTGGAAAAAAAGTAGCAAATCCAGGTATTAAATACTTTTTAAAAAAGAAAGAAGAAACATATGAACAGGAGAGAGGATGGAAGTACCTGATTTTGCTTTTTCTCTTTTTTCCTAAAAAATACTGTGTGCAGTAAGCATCATAACCAGCAGAGAAATATCTCCCTGTGCAATCACTGCATTAGGAAATGTTTTGGTGTTGGGTTTGGGGTTTTTTTCTCAAAATATACAGAAGAAACCATGATGATCAGCCACCATGCTCAAGTTCAAGCAGAAAACAAGACCAACCAATTGCATACAAATAACCAATACTCTTCATAGTAGAAACATGTGGAGAAAGTTAATAATAAAATTACAGCAAACTGCTCACCCTTCCCAATGAAGTTCTTCACTTATTTTTTACTGCTGTTCATTATAATGGGGTTTTCCCCCTCCCTCTTTTTCATACTTTTCTTAAATGGCTGGCTGCATATATTTAATTGTGTATTCCTCAGGGCAGGGACTATTTCCTTAATTGTCTGTAAAGTCCAGTCCTATAAACAACGGTCCTATGCAATGTTAAGTAATAAAAAATGAGTAATGTTTTCTTGAGAAATAGTCATGCATTAATTATGCAAGATAGTCTGGAACATACAGAACTAAGGAAAAAAATCATGTTCTGAAGTCATAACTCTTAAGTATCATTATCTAAAGAATGGTTTATGATATTCCTTTTCACTATTAAATATAATTTCGCTTGAGGTATTTAAAAAACATCTGCTCTGAAAGTCAGCAAATGGGTATTGTTTACTCAGAAATTCTACAGGGTGCAACCCCCTTCTACACTGTCAGTTAAACACACAATATTTTAAATGCGTATTATGGAGCCAACTGTTGAAGCAGGCGCTTAGAATGCAAAGAATATTCTACATATTAAAATACACTTGAAAAATACTGTTCAGGAGTTATATATAAAATACAGATTCTAAATTCAGTATTTAATAAGTACACCACTTTTTTAAAAAAATCGGTTTTATTACTTACTGAACTAATTTCATGTCCTAAATCTACACTGCTGCAGACTTATACAAGCACAGAAGCTACTAAAATTGGTCTAACTTTAAAACCAGAAGCAAATTTTTATTGCTGAACTATGCCCCTGAAAATGGGGTTGAATATAAAAACAATGACACCAAATCTGAAGAGCATAAATA
Organism: Brachypodius melanocephalos; assembly: GCA_013398615.1. Taxonomy (NCBI): domain Eukaryota; kingdom Metazoa; phylum Chordata; class Aves; order Passeriformes; family Pycnonotidae; genus Brachypodius; species Brachypodius melanocephalos. The sequence continues at coordinate 17,733,504 of VZSR01003806.1, read as the reverse complement.
CTCTGCCTTGAAATCTTTTAAAATCTGTTCTCTAATCCTGAGGTTTGAAAGTAGCAAGTCCGTATTTTTCCAGTGTAAATGTTGTGCAAAAGCTTTACAAACATAGATCTAAATCTGCAATTGCCATTACTAAAATAAATGAAAAATCTATAAGCAGCAGTGAAACTGGCATGCAAATAAAAGAACTGTCAAGACATATACTGCCTAAAAATAAGCTTACAATAAGTATTTTAAAGACTGTGTGTGGTCTTACCCATATATTTTGGCAAGATGCACTTTCTCCAACCACAGCTAGATTCATCCAAAAGCAGTGGCACTGGAGAGTCTCTGTCTCACCTGTCAAACTTGAAGAACGTTGTTCAGCAGACCACCATGAGTCCATGGATGGGATCCACAGCACTACGGCAGCTGTTCTTGATAAGTGTTCTCTAACTAGAGGCAAGAGCTTCAAAAACGTTCTGTAAGAGGATAGCCCTTAATATACATGCATTTAAAAACAAACAGAAACAAGAATATATCCAGAACAAGATTTTCAAGACATTTGTGGCACAGCATCAGTGACCTCATATGTATCTGTCTGATATTTGGAAATATTTGCAGAAGATTTGAGTCTATTAAATTTATGTTAGAATTCAACCTATTTACCTCTCACAAATTACTACACTGTTCAAATTGCAGGCAATCAAATAAAACAACTGGAACTCCTAAATCTTCAGGGTTGAAGAGGTTGAACTTTCCTCTTTTCAGTTCTTTTCCCATGTATGACATGGAAAATATTTTCACACCATCCGACAAAGAGATTAAAAGTGGGAAGGAGAGGTAAAAGGCTGCTTGGCTACA